>SOPF01027415.1:0-56689 GCA_012979155.1 Hypericum perforatum
GGGGGGGGGAGAAAATCTTCCTAGTTGCAGATGTTGTGCACAGATATCAGTTAGCCACGTCAGTAAGACAACAAAGCACTCAAACAACATGGTGAATAAATAACTCTCTGCCAGTGCTCTAGTTGCGTCAATTGCTGATCAATTCAAATCCACTGCGGCACAAATCATTCCGATTCGGGTCCCAAGTTCCCATTAATGAAATTGAAAAGTGAAAGATCACCTGATGCATCCACTTCTCTACTTAAGTTGAACTGTCATTACAACATTTATGCCTACAGCTTCCTATTCTAGAGCTTAAGTTGAATACGAACTTTCATTAGAACTTAAGTCCACCTAATGTATCCACTTCTCTACTTAAGTTGAATAGGGTTCATCCCTATAGCTTTGGAATTAGGCATGGGAGTTGAGTAAATATCCAATCTTTAACTCAGCTCCCAACTAAGACACATCCAAAGATCAAAAGCGGAACAAAGGAACATAAAAAGTGGAGGCGGAAAAGGACTTACAAGCACAGAGGAACAAGAAAAACTGGAAGTTGACATGTTTCCTAGAGAGGATGACCACCACCAGAAACGCCAAATAGAATCCCATTAACCCCACCAACCAGGGCTCCTGTCTCCTCAAAACCGAAAAGCAAAATTCAAGTTACAACATAAAATCACCAAACAAACATGTAGATCAACTGATGAAAATTAGTTTCATTTTTGACCATATTTCTTGTGTTAGAATTTACATATCCAACCCAAAATTTTAAAGCAATGATTAGGTTGACTTTCAACACTTTATATACTTTAAGCAATGTGGTATATTCTCAACACGCCCGCACAAACGAGATCCATTTGGTCAAAGATTAAACGGGTTTTGCCTTTTAACTTCGCAAATGTGCGAGAAATAGGGACGCGATCATAACAATAGACACGGAATCAACCCGCTGGGATACCATCTTGAAATCTTCATAACAACCCAAAACCTTAAAGGTGGATTTTTTATACTTATAAACTTGTCCTCGACCCTTGCACTAAGCAATGTTGAACTCTCAACATCTTGAATTCGACTCATTGTACGCTGAAAAACTTAGTGTACGGAGACCTGCCATTTATTCGGCTCGCACCCAGATTAGTTCGACTCATGTTCAACAGAAAATCAGTAAAGAGAGAGCTGTCGGCTTTTCGGTAGGACTCAGCTCGTACCCAGTTGGGAGAAAAGTTGCTATCTTTCTAGTTCTAATGAAACCAGAAAATAAAAGGGTTGGGGGTTTGGTTACCTTCCAGTCGACGGCGAGGAAGAAGCCCATGAAACTTTCGTAGGCGGGTCTGAGGCCCGACCGGAGCTCCGATGAGAGCTTCTGGATGAGATCCGACACCTGGTCCAGGTGCTCCTCCATCGTTCTCTTCAGCTCCTCCATTGTATGGGGCCCACCCAACGCTGGTCACGGTGGCGACTGCTGTAACTAACGGCTCCTTCCAGTCGAAGGAAATTAGATGGAGGGGAGAGGGGGGCTTCTTCGATTAAACGTAAGAAGCTCCGAACCGGAAAATCGATGGCCGTTAAATAAGCGGTTCTGAACCAACCGTTTCTGCCTAGTTTTAAAATTTTAAGTCTTAGTTTTTAACATTTCACCTCAAAATATTTGTGACATTTTTTAAATTTTAACAAATTTTTGATTTTGTAGTGATGTTGAAGATTAATTCTCGATAATTTTTTGGCATGAATAAACAACACTGTTCACACTTGCATAATAAAAAAAAAGATAAATGGAAGTTGTTAGCCAAAAATTTAATCTTACATTCATTGTAATTTTGGTATAATTTCAACTTTTAGTTTTAAAATAATTGAAAGGAAAAAAATCAAATAAGTTGTCATTATATAAAAAAGTTACTTTGAACATTTAGATAATAAAAAAAATTATATTCTGAATATTTATCTTTTATTAAACACGAAATAATTAGATAAAGAGCAAATTGCCCTCAGGTCCCTGTCCTTTGCTAAAATCACTATTTTCGTCCCTACTGTTTCAAAAAAGAGGATTTCGTCCCCCATCTTTGCTTAATTAACACCCTTAGATCCCTGGTGCCGGAATCGAAAAATTTCTCCGGCACCCAGGGACGTAAAATGTCTCTTTTGTCCTTATTCAAAAATTAAAAAAAAACAGAGTCCTCTTCCTCCTCCTTTCATCCTTCTCCTCTCCTCCTTCTCCCTCCTCCTTCACCCACCTCCTTCCTCCCTCCTCCTCCTCCCTCATCCTCTAATCCTCCTCCCCTCCTCCGCCCTCCTCCTTCCCCCTCTTCCTCCTTTCCTCCCTCTCATCTGCCCTCCTCCTTTCACCTCTCTCCTCCTCCTTCCACCTCTCTCCTCCTCCTCCTATCTTCCTTCTCCGTCCTCTTCCTCCACATATCCTCCTACCTCTCTCTTCTTCCTCCATCCTCCTCCTATCATCCTTCTCCCTCTTTCTCTCCTCTCACGGTGGTGATTTTTTTTTAACTTTTGAACGCAAGGGCAAAGGAGACATTTCAAGTCTTTAGGTGCCGGAGAAATTTTCCGATTCCGGCACCAGGGACCTAAGGGTGTTTATTAAGCAAAGATGGGGGACGAAATCCTCTTTTTCGAAACAGTAGGGACAAAAATAGTGATTTTAGCAAAGGACAGGGACCTGAGGGCAATTTGCTCTTAGATAAAAATAACCTATCTCTTTTAGTGTTCGATGCTAAACAAATTGTTCGGAAGTTCATAGATATCCAATTTTCTTACATGCGAAGAGAAGTTGCTCATTTAATGAGAAAAGATGTTTTGGAGAATGGTAGCTTTGCATAGATCGAGCAAACTCAAATTGACGTATGCAAGTAGTTTACTTCACCTCCTTCTAAATTAGCAACAGTCATACTATCAGAACTAATGTGTGCAACACCGAGTTAATTATATCCACTTCTCCATTGCTATCCTTCTAAGTTGCTCATTTTTGGGTTTTAATTGTACGAGGAAATGGTTATATCAAGGACAATGTGTAGTATTTTGATTTGTAGTGTTATCATTAGGGGTTTTTTTTTTATCACGATGCACTTTTTTTATTTCGTTGAGAATGAATTTTTAGATAAGATTTTTATCAAGGCCGACAAATACAACCTAACAATTTGCAAAAGAAATATTGCATATTGAGGGTAAATTCTAGGTGGGTAGTAACTTCGTGGTGTTTAAGGTTTAGGAGCTTTGCGGTGTTTAACACGTAGGCTTAGGTATGCTTTTGTTTGACAAAGAACTGAAAATCACGGACAATAGTTTTTTTTGTGGTGGTTCCCAATATTGTAATATTCATACTAAATTGTTTAATAAAATTTATTCACCCCTCAAAAAGATTATATTCTAGTTATAAACCCAAATTTTTAAAATTTTATTCGATGTTTTATTAACTAAATTTTGCTCATTTGAAGAAATTCAAAGAAAACTAAAAAAAATGATAAAATGAATGATATGGCTGAAGCGTCTAATAACTGATTTGACAAAGAAGGATCAAACTCATCATCCAAATCTGAGTTAGTCTGGATATCAGATGCCTAAATAATTGACTAAATTTGAGTAGGTTCATTCCTTGGAAAAAAAACGTAGCATCCCAATTTAACTAAAAGTTACTTGTTTTTGGCCCATAGAAACTCAGCCCAAGTCGATGAGAAAACCAATGAAACGCTACCTTCCCTCCAAAAGCGACGGCTACATAGATCACCTCCTAAATCTGTCTCTGTTCCTCCAATAGCCACAAACGTGTTCGGCCACCACTTTGACGTCCCCTCCTTATATACACACTTCCCCCTCTGCCTCTTCTCTTTAACCCTCACCAATTCTTTCTCTCTCGCTCTTCCAAAAGTCCAAACCAAGACAAAGATGGTCCAAAACGACAACAACGTTGTTTCATGCAGGCGTTGCCTGCTCCTTCTCGCTGTCGTTTTGATGCTAAATGCATGCAACGTACTCGCAGGAGACGACAACGACTCGGCCTCCGCCCCTTCCCCGTCTTATACGACGCTCAATACCACCGCCTCCGCCCCTTCTACTCCGGCCACTCCTTCTCCGGCATCGTCGTCCACTCCTCCGGCGGCTACACCGTCCTCCACGTCTGCGACCCCGTCCGCCACCCCGAAAGCCTCCCCCGCTCCGAACACGTCCCCGGAATCTAACCCTCCGGCCTCATCCCCGGCCGCGAATTCTCCGTCCGGGTCCGGGTCATCTCCGGCGAGTTCCCCGCAGTCTTCTTCTCCCTCCACCCCGGCAACTCCCCCGGACTCCTCCTCCGCTCCGGCGACTTCTCCTCCTGCACCGGAGGAGGGAACAGCTTCCCCTGATGCATCGCCGGCGAGCTCTCCGATGATTTCCTCCCCACCGAGCCTGTCGCCGGAGAGCATGGCGCCTGGGCCAGAGGCTGACAGCCCGGCCGCCGACGATTCGGGCTCCAGCCCAATAAGTAAAGGTATATGGGCCATTATTCTAACTGGGCTTATGGGAATGTGGGCCGCCCTTTAGATTAGATTGACTATTAGTATTATTCTGATTTATATTCTTCCGGTCATCGTCTTATCGATGTAATTGTCCAAATTAGTTTCACGAGTTTGCACAAATTCACCACTAATCAATTAATACGAGGTATTTTTTTTTCTCATGTAATAAATCCTCGGTAATTGTGTAACTGTGGGTATTTTCTTATTTTTGTGTTTTGTAACTACGAATGAAATGATATAAGACCTTTTCTTGTTATTATAATATTTTGGTCAAATCAATTTTTAAAGGGAAATGTCAATTACCAGTATTTTCTAAGGTGTCATATACCGGTATTGTTATCAATTAATATTGTAACTATAACCATAAGAAAAATTGACACACCGAAAATGCATGATGAAAAACGATAGAATCTTGTTTTGTTAACTGATAAAAATAATCGGAGAAAACAAGACATGGAGGAAAAATCATTTCTTATCTTCATAAAAACTTCATCATTTTTAAAAATATAGTTCTTATAAAAATGACAGTTTGTTTCTTAAAAAAATTGCTAGTGAGTGTTAGTGATAATATCAATCTTATTAACCAAAACATATTATTAACAGGTCTATGTTATACAAATTCCTTCAGCAGAACGATAGGTAGTTCTATGTTCTTGAATAGAGTCGGAGCACTTCTTTTTAGTTTGATCAACATAGTTGTTTCGAGCAAGGTTTTAAAATATGTGGTCCGACTGGTTGGTCGGACCATGTTTCAGACACAATTCCGGCTTGTTTCTATGCTAAACAATGGACTCTGGTTCAATCGGAAGATTTTTGGTCGGACCGGATATTTTAACCAAAAATCTGGTTGAACCAGATGGTCCGACCAAAAATTTGTATATATATATATATTTGTTTAATCCATATAGCTTACTTACCTATATATTTCAAGAAATTATATTAAAATAAGAAGAAAAAAATGTCTGGTCAGACTATAAGTACGGCAAATCCGACCGGAAAAAACGGAGTACAAACTCCAATCCAGGTCAATGTCCGGGTCAGTATTGAAAACCGTGGTTTCAAGTTTAACTTTCATATGAAATTATGAACATGATTAGTCTTGCGCTTGGAGACACATCGACGACACGGCGTGGTTTCCCTTTTAAAGAAAGGTCCTCTCAAAGATACGGTGCACCAAACCCAAACATCTATTTTGTCTTAACCTAAAAAAAAGATCTATTTTGCATCCTCCTTCCGTATTTTCCCCTTATCATGTTATGTGCTAGGTAGATATATTTTGAAAGGTTGGCATGGCCATCACGTCGACAACATAAAGTCCGGCAGGTCACGCCTAGGAACTGATTTTGATAGTGGATAGTGTATTTTCGTACACGGTTATTTTAGACAATAAAATAAAATTTTCAATTATAATGAATTATAATAAAATAAATAGTTTAACGTAGTTAGTTTGCTTAATTATAATAAAATTATTTATTTAAAATAAATTGTTAATAATAAAGAAGTTAGTTCAACTATGATAAAATAATTATACACAAACTACATTATTATGGTCCGGACCCCGGTTGTCTACACATCTAGCCGATGCGGCGATGTAATTTGAAATACGTTTGGACTAAAATGGACTTTCCCCATCTTTTTGGGCAAAGCAAAAAATCAAAAATTCACTGTAATAAAGGAAAACCCCACCTCCACAGAATCTCTTCCTTCCAAACCCAATAGCCATGTCCCCTCTCCTCCTCCTCTCTTCTTCCCCACCCTCCACCCTCTTCACCTCCCTCCAAAACCCACTTCCCCTCTCCCTCAGAACCGCCTCCCAACCCCTAAAGTTCGCACCTTTACCTTCAAGAACCCTAGTGTTGACCCGGGCCAAGAAAGACACCGACCTCGCCGACCCACCGGACCGACTAATCTCGGCTTTGTGCTACTTCTACCCGTTCTTCGACGGCATCCGATACGGGAAGTACCTCATCGCGCAGTACCCGCCCGTCCGGGAGCTCATCCAGCCGCTGTTTCCCGCCATTAAGGTGTTTAACAGCTTCCCCTTTAATGGGTTCCTCGTCTTTCTCACCCTCTACTTTGTGGTGGTCAGGAACCAAAACTTCAGCAGGTAAGCATTTAGAATATATTGTTTTTTTTATTGTTGAACGATTGTTACGTTTTAATTTGGTTAGTGAATTTGAATAAGATGGATGATTAATTGTGAAAAAATGAGGTTAAAGCCCACTTCTTTAGATAGGTTAGAGATTGTCACTTTGATTTTGCGGGAATTTGATTGTTACGGATTCGAAAATTATTGTTTTTATCGTTGAACGATTAAGGGGTTAAAGTTCACTTCTTTAGCTAGTTTAGCGAGTGACCGGGAGTTAAAATTTATGCTAACTGGCTAGGAAATTTTGAAATTGGAACTATTTTGTTCTATACGGTAATCTGCTGAGGTCCTAGGTTGTTGAGGAAACTTTGAAAAGATGAAGAAATTGTGTACTAATTTGTAATTTGTAGAGGGGGGAGCTGGCCCGTGTACTAAAATGTAGTCCCGGCTCTGTAGGTATGTGAGGTTCAACACGATGCAGGCGATCGTCCTGGACGTGTTGCTGATTTTTCCCAGTTTAGTGGAGAGGAGCTTTAATCCTGGAGATGGGTTTGGGCTGGACTTGGTTATGAGCTTGGACAGTACTGTGTTCTTGTACCTTTTGGTTTGTTTGGTTTACGGGTCCAGTTCCTGTGTGTTGGGACGAGTCCCCCGGTTGCCTATTGTTGCCGAGGCGGCTGAAAGACAGATACCTTGATGCCTGAAGCCAAATGTGAATCGATTATGTATTCTGTGTTCATTACTGAAGCTTAATTCAATTTTTTAATAAAGAAATTGTAATTATTCTGTTGGTACTTGCCACTTGATGTCAGCTCACTTATTGATGCGTGTGTTGATTCCCTTTCTGTTGGCTCTAATCTTTTTCGGTTGGTTGGACTGTTGGGATTCCTCTGTCTGTGTTAAGGGCTTGTTGCAACTTGACCTCTCTGATCAGATGTATCTTTTAAGCAATTTGGTTATAACTTCTTGGGAGCTCTGCAAGTGAACTGGAAACATAGCTTTTGAATCTGGAAGTCACTTTATACTTGAAATTGCTGTTTCTCTGGCTTGGTTTGTCTGCGTGAGTGTATTTCGCTTGTTAAAACAGCAGCTGTTCTGCAACGAGACGCTTAAGCTCCATCAGACAGTAGTTTTGGATACAATGCCAGAACCTCTGTTGATGGTTGATGCCAGATTCTTGCTGGGTACTTGACAAGGCAAAATCCACGACAGATGTAGATGGACTTGCACTCCAAGTTTCTGCTGCGACATCGATCTGGTTCATGTCCTTTGCATGTTCATCATCACCAGAATTTCTCGGTTCGGGGGATTGAACGATGATGGCTCATGGTTCATTCTACGAGGAGCATACTGGCTGATCCACATGGGCATCGGCCATCCGAATTCGGCGTCTCAGAATCGCATGGATCGTCGTCTTTGTTGTTACAAGTTTGCCTTTTTTGGAACTATGTTGTTACAATTCTTTGTTGTACGATTTTATCAAACTTTCGCTGCTAAGCACCATTGGGTCACGTGTTCTAATTTTGAGAATGTTATTATATTAAAACTTGGTGATAATACTCCCGTGATCTATTGTAGTCGACTTGACTCTACGGTTGAAGTAGCCCAATGGGCTTGCTCCAACTAAGTAAAAGTTTCTAATAGAAAATGGGCTTGCCCAATGGATTTGTATTGTATAAAACTAGAATCTTGTTTCGAAAGGCTCCTTCATCACTCATCAGCAGAAAATCTCTTTTTTTTTTCTAATTCAATGTAGAGATTTGCAGGAAACGTGAAGTTAGACTACACGCATCGGCCGAGGCGTGGGGCCTCGGGCTGACACATGGCGGCACGCCTCGCTGACACGCGCGGCGCCCCTGCGTGTCAGCGAGGCATTCCTCGCCTCTCCAGCTGAGGTGCAACGCGGGCGACGTGGCCCGCTCTCATTGGCCACGTTGCACAGTCAGCATTTTCTTTTTCTTTTTTAATTTTTTTTTAAAAATCAGTAAAAATTTAAAAAATTGGAAAAAATTAGGAAAAAAATATAAAAAATTATTTTTACCATTTTTAACTTTTTCAGTTCGAATAAAATTTTTTAAATTATTTTTGATAATTTTATACTAATTTTTTAATCTAAATAACTAGACTTTTGGATTACAAAAATTGTAAAAAAATAATTGTACAATTTTGAAATATTATGTTTGAAATTTATATATTTTTAATATTTTTCATAATTTTATGAAATTAGTTTAGTACAACAATCTCATTTGTATTGTTTAAATTATGATATTTGAGCTAAATTATGTAATTTGATATAAATTATGTAATTTGATGTAAATTTTGTATTGTTATGTAATTTGTATGTACTTTGATATAAATTTTGTATATTTATGTAATTTATATGTAATTTGATAAAAATTATGTAATTTTATGTAATTTATATGTAATTTGATATAAATTATGTATTTTTATGTAATTTTTATGTTATTTGATAACCTATCCCTTAAACCCTAAATCCTTGATAATCGAAATCATAAACCCTAAATACCCTAACTTTAATCCTAACTCATGCACTTATATGTTTTTTTAAATGTATTTTTTTCTAAGTTATCATGTAATATATTTCGAATTTAATAAAATTTTCATTTTAAAAAATTCCGTTGTTCAATTTTTAATTTAGCGTTTTCGAAGTTACGCAAATTTATACTCGAGTTTGATACAGTTAGCTCAATTTTAAAAAAAATTGAGCTGACAAAAAAGCTGACGTGGCGTCCTGGGTGTGGCACTAAAGCAGAGGTGTGAGTGTGAGCTAAAAACTGAGAGAAGGGGCACACTGACGTGGCGCCTAGACCGTAGCACTATAGCGGGAGTATGAGTGCGGATGATCTTAGAAGATTAATACCCGACGCTGATGCTCTCACGATGGAAGGTAAAAAAGAGAGTAACAGTTATGTACTTTCAAAGGGTAGGACGTAAAAAGCATAGGAATTAATTAATTGATAATATATTTTAATTTGTTTAAGTAGATTTTGAGTTTAACACTACTAAAAAAATTGTTTGTAAATAAAATTTGACATTTTTTCATTTTTTGATTCATGATTCTGCTTTATTTAGGACATTTATTGGCTCGTTCAAACTGCTCGTACAGCTGCAGCTAAGATTTTAAAAAAGAATTGATTGTAATTTAGAATTGATTTTTTCTCTGACTTAGAAAAAACAATTAAAGTGAATTTTCAGTTTTGTATTTCGTGGTGACGCTTTTTGATATTCAACTACTTTATAATTTTTAAAATATTTGATCATATTTTTCTAATTGACATTCGGCTACCTGAATAATATTTTTTGACATAAATACCTCAAGTGCAATTAAATTAATTAAAAAATAACAAAAAAAATTTACAGAAACGAGAGTGATGTTTTCAAATTTCTTTCGGTGGATAATTATAAACCATTATTTTCTTAATTATAAGTGAGAATGTTTATGTCCAAATACAATTCAAGTTGTGGAATGTTAGTTAGATAAAACTCTATCACTTGACCGAATATTTTAATCCACAAAATAGTAAAGTGTTAAAAGTCCGAAATCATAAAATACTAAATATTTAATTGTACTTTGGTTTTACCAAATTTAAATGTACAGATGCGGTCCATGTGGATATGAGGTCGTAGTGTCGGTGGAAGAACCTCTCTCTCCCCCATTCAGACATTTCCAAAGGGTTGAAGCCTTTGTGCCTGGCTGGCTTCTTCTCCGACAAAAGAGCCCATTAGCTGAGACTTGCCGGGCCCCACACTTTCAACTCCGTCTCACTCCCCAAGATCCTCCCTACTTCTCTGCCCTCCAAAATCGCAGAATTTACGACTATGCCCTTTCTTCTTGACTATGGTTATTGGCTTATTGGTCGGTGGCTACTTTAGGTGTTTACGCCGACATCAGACAATTTTTTCCTCCAACTGTATCAGCTAATGTTCAAATAAGTTTATGTAATCAAATTTGATGAAAATGATAATTTTGTTACGGAACATATTAAACCTTAGAAGATTGTGCATATGGAAAATTAACAGAAAGTTTACGAAAAAAAGAGACTTGTGTACAAAAATGACAAGACTGTTTGTGTTCATAAATAAAGTTGACCGTGTGCAACTGCCGTCAACGAAGTGAGGGTTGATGATTGGATTGCTGATTAATTGGATTATCACGAGATCGTACAATAAGTCAATAACAAAAACCAACAAAAATATCTGCATCAATTAAATTAGGTTTTTTTTAATACTATCTTGTATTTTATTCACTATTCAACTACTTTATGTTACTTTCAACAAAAAAAAACTACTTTATGTTACTAATGAATAGGGATATTAAAGTTTGAAAAATTCTATTAACAAAATATTGAATGTTGTTATATTCACGAAAATTAAATTAAAAAATTTTGAATAAGCTATAACAAATTTATTGTTAGTTGATCAAAATATTTATTTTAAAAATTTTGATCCAAGAAATATTGAAAATCTTACACTTTCTTTTGGTGTAACTTAACAATTAAATATATAGATGAGTTATTAGAAATATACTATTACTTATTGGAAAAAATCTATCTTGTCTTTTTAAAAATTACCTATTAAAATTATATTAGTCAACATAATAAAAATTTGTTTATGATGTATTAACAAATACCAAACCAAAGGATATGATTGCTACCAGAACAGCGGGACCCGAATTTTCCTAGATCTGTTACATTAGGAGACTGGAAGCTGAGTGAAATATGGAATGGTAGACCATAGAATATATATCCCATGCTACTTATAAATACATATAAATATATATATTTATTTATATATTTATTCTGTGCTTGTGGTGATAGTCTTCTTCTTCGTTACACTATTTATTTGTGTACTTTTTTGTGTAAATTTATTTTTGTACTTGTACATCACATACTATAAAAAAGAGTACCTTAATTTCTTATCAAGTGATGCTTCAACCACGTGAGACATGTTCCCCAACCACTTTGACTTAATTCCAAAACTTTCCGTTACATATCATCCTCAAAATATCAAAACAAAAAAACATATCATCCTCAAAATATTGTACTCTTCCAGGCACCGCCACTTGATCTGACGCTGATCGCGGCTTGATTGGTGATTTTTTTTTTTTTCATATCCCTAGCTGGAGGGTCATGTCGTAAATTTCTACAACATAAACCGCATCAAAGAATTTGTTTTTAGTTTAATTAAAAATAAATTGATATTAACTATTAGAAAGTTCTACGCTTGTTCAAACCAGAGTTGAAAACCAGTCCCCAATTTGATTACACGTCATCAATTCACTTTAAAAAAATTGGTATTGTAAAATATATATTTTCATTATATATTGTCAGTGGTAGTGGGTAGTTGTCAAATCTTTGATAAGACATGTTTAAAAAAAATCCGAATATAAGGCTCAAAAGATTCTATTGAAACCGGAGGCATAGATAGATTTTATGCTCTGACAAAAGAAAAGTTTTTTTCACTCGCACCACAAGTAATTGAGATGCACCAACTAGATAAATTGGGTTGGCATCACCCACGTAGAAATGAGGATTTTTTCGGGAACATATATATGCATATTTTTAGAGTTTAAGTTTAGAGTTTAAAGTTTATCAAAAATGATATTTTAAAAAAATGATATTCAATATAGGAAAAATGATATTTAGAGAAAAACAAAAAATATTAATAACTAATTTCATTTTAAAAATAATTAAGTTCTTAATAATTAAAAAAATATTAGAAAAATATAATATATTTTTTCTCTATCCATAAATCACATCTCTTACGGTCACTTTCTCTCTCTTGTAAACTCTGTGTCCTTTCACCTTGTCTTCTGCCTGTCTTCGTAATCCTCTTTCTAGTCGTACGTATCTTTGTCCTCTTCCTCTCAGTCGGACGTATCTCTATCCTTCTCCTCTACCGACCTCCTCCATTTTCCTCCTCCCATCGAGTCCTCTTCCTCCCAACTAACCTCCTCCGCCTATTCTTTTAAATGTTGCTTCTAACTCTTTTATTTTTAGATACAACTATTCTGATAGATGTATACCCATCTGTGCTAGTTCTTGCTTGAAAGTAGTCTTAGTTCGATTTCCCCAGTTTGCATCCAAATTTAATATCCATTTTTTCATATTTATTGGTATCGTATATCTATCAAATATGTTCTTTGGTAAGGAAAACTTCTAGGCCACCTCAACATTGACAAACGAGTCTCGTCATATCAACTTTATTTGGATCAAAAATAATAAGATCCATAAGAAAGTCAAAATCTTGTCTTTTTTTTTTTGTTAAAATCTTGTCTTTCTAATGTGGCTAACTCGTTCTTTCTGGTTGTTAAATGAGATATATATTCATAAGAATTCGTTGACAACCCCGATCTTGTTTGGCTTGCAAAAAAGTGAGATTTTGAAAAACACGATAAAATAAAAAACACTATCATTATACAACCAATAACACGTCATCCAACAACCAGTTTTATCGCACATCTAAACAAGTACCATCAAAATCGTAAAATAGTATCAATAAATAGAAAAGTGTATTAATACATCATAAAATCAATATTATAACTCACAAACCAGTTATATTTAGACATAAAATTAGTATAAAAATAAAGTAACAAAACATCTTAAATATCAGTGCCATGCACAACTTAAACTAATGTTATCAAATAAAAAAAGTTTCCAAACCAGTAATATTTAGATCAACAACACCACATATAAAAATCACTACCACTATTAGCAAAAGATAATACCACCATCCATATTAAAATATCCCAAGACCAATGTCATGTATATCTTAAACCAATCTCAATATATAAAAAAAAACTAAAAAATAACACCAATGTCATTAAGACCTAGAACCAATAACACAAAACACAAAAAATAATACTACCACTAGCAAAAACAACTACCATCGGCATTTAAACATAGCACAACCAATATCATCATAGTCGAAACTAATATCGACACATACACAAACAATATCACCTCCTAAAACCAACAAACAATATCATTTCATACATTTTTTCTCTTTAAAATGATTATCATTGTGTTGCTTCTGCTTGTACATTGATCTTTTATCTTTGTCTTTCTCACTGTTTGACCATCGCTTTTACCTTCGGATGGAATGATCATACAACTCACCATTTTTGTTCATTGTGTCTAAGCTTCCATGGAGGAAAATTTGTGTATGGTTCATAACATAAATGTAAAAAAATAATTTAGAATAATAGGTAAGTAAAATCTCATCCTGGAATTTAGATTGATAAAAATGAGATATGGACGATAAAGAATCCAGTGGACAATGAGGAAGGACGAGGATGAATGTTCGAAGACCATCGACGAGGACTGGGAAAATGAGGACTTCCGAAGGTAGGGAGGGACATGGATGTCTATTGGAGACTGTCGACAGAGATAATGGGGACTGATGATGGGAGATATAGACATGAACTAGGAAGATGGGGACGTGTATGAGAATGTATGTCAGAGGCCGTCAATGAGAACTTCCAAAGGTGTGCAAGGATGTCCATCGGAGACCATAAATAGAGATGAAGACAGGGACGAACGAAGACGAGGATGGGCATGGATGGATCGACAAGTTGGTGGTCATCATAATATGTAGCTTTATAGATTTGGAGAGATATGGGGTGCTTTGAGTTTATATAATTTTTTTGAGAAAAAAAGTGGGAAGAGAGAAAACTAAAAAAAATAGATTTTAAATTGGCTAAAATTTGAGATATTATCATAAATTTACCTTTTTACAATTGCAGTTTATAAAAACTCATAAATATTCCTGATAATTGCTGAACTTAGTCCTTATATAGAAATACCTCCTTTTAATCCTTATTGAATCCAATTTGCAAGATTTGGTGCCACGACCAAACTAAAGTAGTCCTAAACAACCTAGTTGTTGCATGTGTTAAATGAATGCAGGTTGCTGATGATTGCAAAATTGGACGTACTTCATGCACTAAAGAAATAACTATCTTCAAATATGTTTTTCGACAACTTTTCCACCGTTAATTTCTTTTTTCATCTTACTTGAATCTGCTTTTTAATTTTTTTACGGTAAGCACAATTTTGCAAGTATCAAACTCTTACCACTGTCAAATTAATTTACGTTTATAATACTTATGTCAAATAATTTTTTGATGATTCTAATTTAAATTAAACAACTCATTAAGAGTTAGACATACCTCAAAAAAACACTGTATACTCTCTAAATGTATAACAAATTAACAATGGCATAGTACGTAAATAATCTAAGAACCAGACCCATTTCCTTCCACAGTCCCCTAAATTTCAGACTACTTTCACCTCATAAGTCACAAGTCATTAACATCAATTCCCATTACCTCCATCCCCCCAACACTCTCACTTCCTCTCTCTCACTAGAACCCACACTTCCCTCTCTCTCTCTCTCTCTCTCTCTCTCTCTCTCTCTCTCTCTCTCTACAATGCGGCTGCTGCTCTTGTTCCTCTTGGCCTTCGCGGCCGCCTCAACCACGGAGGCCCACAACATAACGCGGCTGCTCTCCCACCACCCGTCCTTCTCCACATTCAACGAGTACCTCACCACGACCCACCTCGCCGGCGAGATCAACCGCCGGACGACCATCACCGTCTGCGCGGTCGACAACGCCGCGATGTCGTCCCTCCTCGCCACCAAACCCTCCATCTACACCATCAAGAACGTGCTCTCCCTCCACGTCCTCCTCGACTACTTCGGCGCCAAGAAGCTCCACCAGATCACCAACGGAACCGCCCTCGCCGCCACGATGTACCAGGCGACCGGCGACGCACCTGGGTCCGCCGGATTTATTAATATTACGGATGCCAAGGGCGGGAAGGTCGCCATGGGGCCCCAGGACAACGGCGGGAAGCTTGACGTCTATTTTGTCAAGTCCCTCGAGGAGGTCCCTTACAATATTTCCGTTATTCAGGTAAAAAGCCAATCAATTTCCATAAGAAATGACAATGCTACCCTTAGGGAAAATAATTATTTTGTGTTTTATTTTTTTTAATTACACTGGATTTAGCTTTTTTTCATCTTGTGGAAAATATTTCTGTGTACATTTTGTGGGAGCCAATTTTCCAATTTTGTCCTTGTTCACTGTAGTTTTTTCCTCTGTCCTGCATGAAGCCAATTCCCCAATTTCTGGTTTTTAATTAAGCACTTTCTAGTTTAATATTTCTGATATTGGGATACCCATCAAACTAGTTAAACCATGTTCTTGTCTAATGGAATATTTGAAATAAATAAAAATATATATATACACAAACATTTGATATTGTTGCATTTTCAAGATTGCAATTTTGAGATATTTATGTAAAATTAGAGTAATTATTTTATTATACGATATACATGTATCATGTAAATAGGGTATCAATAATTTTAACGTTAAAAAAGTGCTTGTTGGTATTTTTCGAGACTAACAAAATTGTTTCTCTCTGGAAAAAAGGAAACTTATAAGTTGTTAATTAGTTAACCCGATTCTCAGGAGAATTGTCGAGGTGAAATATAATATTGTTGGATCTTAGTGGAGTATTTGTCCTTGTTTCGAGGAATAAATAAATGAGGGGTTTCAAATATATTATGATAATAATTGTGAATAATGGCGTAGGTTAGCAAGATCTTCCCGTCTGCCGTGGCAGAGGCGCCGACGCCGGGACCCAGCCAGATGAACTTAACCGGAATAATGTCGGCGCACGGTTGCAAAGTTTTCGCTGACACTCTCTTGGCTAACCCCGAGGCCTCCAAGACCTACCAGGTATATAATTTATCTATATTATAATTAAGAAATTTTGAGTTTAAAATTTATGTATAATATCCAAAAAAAAGTGTAAATGTCTTGGTGATTGGTACTTAGCTAAGAGTGGCGGATTTAGCATTATAATACGGTAGGCAGATGAAGCGTCACGTGAGTTAGCTCTGGGGCCATTACTTTAATACTTTTTTTTTTAAAGTGGTGGAAGAAGTTTTGGTTTAGGCATACCGTAGATTATACGGGATAATTAATAACGGTGGCTTGCCAGCAGAAAAATACGAACGTTAATTAATTATTTCCTCTCCACACTGATATTTGTTGGTGGAATTACGCACCAACAATATAATATACATTCTAATAAATATTTAGATTAATTAAAAAATATTTTGATTAACGGATAAGAGAATTAATTACTCTTAGTGAATTATAATTCAAGTCATTAATGACACAACAAATTTAATACTTCTTGTAAGAGGTTTGTCACAATATATTGTTAGATTCGAAAATTGTATCAACCAAACTATATATATATATATATATATATATATATATAATATTATATCACCGGCAAGAGTCGCATGCATCATTATTTAGTACTTGGCTCTTGGTTAAGTGGTCCCGGTACTCAGTACTTTTATATTCATGTGAAGTTTGTCGGTAAGGGTAAAATTTGCTGTCCTTTTCTTTGTAGTTGTTCTTATATTGGTAGGTCCAACTAATGTTCGGATATTGTGCGGTTCCGACTACAAATGGGTGCCAAATTTGATCATATTACGTGCATTTAGTTTTCCTAATTTTGAGGTATATATGAGAGATAATAATCCACGGTCGATTCCGGTATGTGATCAGGACAATGTGGAAGGAGGATTGACCGTGTTTTGTCCGATGGATGATCCATTCAAGGCCTTCTTACCAAGGTACAAGAACTTGACAGCCTCAGGGAAAGTGTCACTCCTTGAATTCTTCGGTGTCCCTGTATACCAGTCCCTGGATTCCTTGAAGTCCAACAATGGAGTGATGAACACACTGGCCACTGACGGGGCCAATAAGTTTGATTTCACTGTGCAGAACGATGGCGAGGACGTAACGCTCAAGACGAAGAGTGTCACGGCCAAGATCACAAACACTTTGATCGACGAGCAGCCGCTTGCGATATTCGGCATTGACAAGGTCTTGCTTCCCAAGGAGTTGTTCAAGGATGCACCATCACCAACGCCTGCCCCTGCGCCGGCCCCAGAGGAGGCTGCAGATGCACCAAAGTCGCACAAGCATCATGCTCCAGCATCGCCGGCTGACTCGCCTGCTGACTCGCCAGATGACGATGCCGCTGACGATACAGGGGATGATGACAATGCTTCTTCCAGGTACGGTGGTGGGATGCTGGCCACCGCTTTGTTGAGCTTCTTCTTGGGTCTGTCGCTTGTGTCATAATAAGTTCGGTCCACGGTTGTTTGTGTCCTTGTTGGGTTTACTTTATCGCTCGTAGAACTGCCTCTATTAAAGTTTGTTGTTTGATTTTTCCTTTATTGATTGTGTGCAATTATTTTGCGAGTGGTTTTTCTTTTAGGACTGTTTTGTATCTTCCACTAGGGACATTAGATTTTATACAGATGATTTGTCGTCGTTTACCCCGGAGATGATGTTTTTTTCCCCAATATAACTTGTTGCTATCTTCTTATAAGTTTTTTCTGGTGCTTGGACTATTGAACCCGGGAGTATAACACTTTTTAGTGACCTACTAATATGGAGTTTGAACTCCTTGGCAACAATTTACTTGTACTCGCCAGCTGCACATGTATTTGGTCCACTAGTAAATTCCTAGGAGTGAACTAGCGAGCTAGTCAAAGGACAAGGCGACAATTTACAATTTGGTGTCTGTTTGCTCTTTTGCCAATTTGAGTAGGAAACCACTTTTTAATGCGAAAGAAGGAAATCCCGTTGCCACGGAGACATGCAAGCAACTAAGAAATTTAAATTGGATCTTGTCAGATAATTGTGCATTGTTCTAAACTTTTCACTGTATGACAATATTTAATGAATATTTTATTGAGTGAACTTTGCACATATTTCACATTTCCTCTTCTCTGTTTTATTAAAATATCAATGGTTGTTTTGTATGGAAGAATATCATAGAGTTAATAGAATTGGTTAGGATTACCACATCACTAATTTGAGTGGATGACTGTGTGTTTTAAAGTGTTAAAAATCTTACTCATGATCTTTGATGATTTGAGTTTGATATAAATATTTTTACATGTTGTCAAAGCTGACTGATTCTATTGGCCCATTGTTGTTAACTCCTATCATGACATATTAACAAAGTTAAAATTATTACAAACTTTAACTCGGTAGATTTTAGTTCCGAAATTCTAACATGATCAATGGCGACAACCTACTATCATAAACCTTGGGACGAAAACCGACATACTCTCAGTTCCAGCATACTATATTCAGACACAGATTAAGAAAACCAACAAGAGTTCTAAAGCTGGTTTTGATTAAAGCATAAAGCAACAAGAGCACAAGGGAAATTCTGCAGACTGCTGGTATAAGTACACCTTTTACTTTGAACGTTGAAGAGGTTAACTTGAATATGAAACAAACTAAAGCGAAAGCTGGTCTCTTCCTTCCGTGTCACTTAGCTTTTGTGAGGACTCACATGTTCACAATAATAAAGCAAATTACGTGCAAATCTCTCATAATTTAATGCCACGAGGAAGCCTTACATCTCATCACGAGTTCGGATTTCCAAAGCGGTCCGAATTCAACAAAATGAACTAGAGAAAAAGTGAATTTATAACAAGAAGAAGATAGAGATAGATCACCGAGTAGTGTAAAATTAGAAAGAAAAAGCATGCTTGCAAAGATCACCGATACATTTATGCATAATTGATTATAATCTCGCTAAATGTCAAGTTCAAGTGTCGGCTATTCAGCTATCTTCTCTGTCAAATTCCGGGGCCTAAATCGACAAATGAAGTTCAGTGAAACTTAATAATCGTACATCAGTGTTGAAGTCATTGCAGTTTACTGAGTTACTATTTTTTCCCCTACCACAACACCTTCATTTTAATTTCTTGGATAAAATGATAACAAATCCATTGTAAAAATAGAAAAAAATTATTGTTAAAAAAAGACATTTATGTCCTTGAGTTATGAAAATACTCATAAAAGACCTCGTATTATTTAAAACACTAATATTTTTTGGTAAATATGTAAAACACTAGCTAAAAGTCAATTATACCCCCTGAAACTATCATAAACAAGAGCTTCCTGCTTCGATCCTTTGGTCTTGATTCTTCCAAAGCTTAAGCCTTTGGTCTTTCTCCCTGCTTCAAGCAACGCATCATTTTAAACAAACAATCTTTAAATTTTTTTTAATTAGGTTATGTAGTCTACGGGACGTAGAACGACCGAAAAAGTTGGATTGCTGTGAGTATGTGTGCACGCAAGTCGTAATCGTCGGATTGCGTGCACAAAATAAATCTTACTAGATCGACATTTCCACACGTACACGGAAAATACAGTAATGTTTCGGTTGACCAACTGACCATCTAAAAGGAATATTCTGGTATTCCAATGAAAATATAAGCAGGTCAATAGATGTCAAAATATCATATCGTTAGAAAGACTATTTTATTCTCTCAGTTTGGTAACAACATAACTATGAGGAGTAATTAGTCATCCTCTTTCCAACTAGAGAGGACGGCGTTACGGCTATTTTTAATCATATCCAAATGGCATTCAACGTTGCATATATGGAAACCTAGCTACTAATTGAAAACTAGGTTTCGATTGTTATTGGTTGTCCCTCTTATGTTTTTTTTGGCAATAGTATTTCGCCAAATTCTAAGGGTTACTGCGTTCATAACACGCCAAACTACCCCTCTGCAAATTACTGAAATATAACTTTAACATGACGATGTCGCGATACCCGACAAATCAATAAAATCTACTCACAAAAAAAATATCCAAGCAACAAGATAGTTTTAAAATAAATATTTTCTTAACAAAGTGGATTGTAGATTAGATCCTTAGTCATAAATACCGGTACACGACGGTAGACATCAAATGGTTGTATATAAATCAAAATTCTAATTTGAGTCTTTGCTAAAATAATCATCTTTTCTATATGATCTGGAGTCTCATCAGCTTGTTATTTCACGCGATGTCGTATTCTATGAGGAAGTTTTTCCTTTCTCTCAGTCAACCAACCCAGATACTCATCTCCAGATGGTTGAGTTTCACATGCCACAACTTCACAATACACTGGATACTATCTCAGATGACCCCTCACCTCTACACTCACCTCCAAATGCACCCTTGCCTGACAACCCTGTCTTTACATCAGCTGATTTTCCACCATCTTTACCACCTTCTCCTTCTAACTCTACACAGTCACATCCTCCACCACGAGGTTCACCAGAGCCAGAACCTTGCCCGCATATTTTACAAACTATGCTCATGAATTTGGTGGCACTACTGATCTTGTTGTAGCCACTCCAATCTCCTCTATCGACCAGTTTTCTAGTTCCTCTGTCTCTAGTATATGTTCTATTTCTACTCCTTATCCATTGTCTTCGTACTTTACTTTAGCTCATCTTAAACCATCTTTTAGAGTTTTTAGTCTTTCTCTTACATGTATACAAGAACCTGAATCCTATGAATAGGCTGTGCAACATGACTGTTGGGTTGATGCTATGAGACTTGAACTGCAAGCTCTCAAACACAATTAGACATGGACTCTGGTTATGCCACCTCTAGATAAACCTCCGATTGGAAGCAAGTAGGTTTACAAGATTAAGCATCACTCTGATGGTAGTATTGAATGCTAAAAAGCATGCTTGGCATCGATTATTTTAAGACTTTTAGTCCTGTTGCCAAGCTTATCACTATTCGCACTTTACTCGCTCTTGTAGTTCAGAAGGAGTAGTATCTTCATCAGTTGGATTCAATACTGCTTTTTTACATGGTGATCTTGCAGAGAAGTTCTACATAAAGCTTCTATTAGGTCTGCAGGTTGCTCCTGCGGATCAAGACAAAGTCTGCAAGCTTCAAAAGTCACTATATGGTTTGAAGCAAGCGATTCGATAGTGGTTTGCAAAATTAACTTCAATTTTACAAGCATTTGGTTTGTTCAATCTGGTCATGATCACTCATTATTCATCCAACACAAGTCTGGAATTCTCATTGTGCTTTTGGTTTATGTTGATGACATCATTCTTGCTGGAAGTTCTTTACAGGCTAGTGCAGCAATAAAGTGTCATTTGGAAAAGAATCTCAAGCTTAAAGATTTGAGAGATTTGAAATTTTTTTTAGGACTGGAAGTGGCTCGTACATCCACCAGTATTCACATCTCGCAAAAGAAATATGCTTTGGAAATTTTGAAGGATGTTGGATATCTGGGTTGCAAGCCACACAGAACTCTAATTGATGCTAATACTAAACTCTCTGAGCTATGCACTGACTTTGGAACTTTACTTTATGATCTTGCATATGAAAACATAGGCAAACCAATTGTCAAGATCATGGTTGATGGAAAACAAACACTTAAGGACTCAGTCCATTATCGAAGACTCATTAGTAAGTTATTGTATCTTATAGCGACAAGACCAGACATCAGCTTTATCACATAACAGCTCAGTCAATTTCTTACAAATCCATGTGATAAGCATCTACTAGCTGCGTATCAAGTGCTACAGTATATTAAAGGTGCTCCTGGTCTTGGTCTGCTTTATTCACAAAAGGGAAGCGAACATGTGAAGGCTTATACGTACAATAGCTGGGCCAATTGTGAAGATTCAAGAAGATCTATTATAGGCTGCATTTATCTTGAAAACTCATTAATTTCGTGGCGTGCCAAGAAGCAGGATACAGTATATTATTCATCCTTAGAGGTTGAATATCGTGCCATATCATTCACAACATGAGAAGTACAGTGGATCAATTACATTTTGACAGATGTGGGGGTAGAATTGACATCACCAGCACTCATGTATTATGATTACAAGCCTATAATTTATATAGCCAAAAATCATGTTTTCCATGAGAGGATGAAGTATATTGAGATAGATTATCATCTGGTGCACGAAAAGGTGCAGCGTAGGCTCATTAAGTTGTTCCATATGAAGATACAATATTAACTCATAGATTTATTCACAAAGGGTCTCTCTAATGCACGTTTTGAGTTTCTCGTCAGTAAGTTGGGACTTCTGGTCATCCACAGTCCAACTTATGGGGAGGTATCAACTGATCAGAGTCTTCAATTGATGCATGAAGTACCAGCTGAGGAGCTATGAGATGATGGAGAGGACTCTAGAGTTGAAACAGATGAACACAAGGACACAACTGAATTTTTGAATCTACCCGCAGGGATCAATGTGAATAGTTCCAAGAACCACAGGACTAAACTGAAGTTTGTCACACGTGCGCATCCTGACGAGCTGCTCCGGAGTTGACAAATGGCACTTCCAAGTTTTCTTAAATAGCAATCATTAGAGTGTGATTAGTTTGTAACTTCAATAAAGATTTTCTGACGGTTATTAATAAAACTAAAATAACCTAAGCTCTTTTAATGGAATCTTCGTCATTTGGTAACCATTTTTGCTCGTTCCTTCACCAGTAGACTCGTCTACGAAAGCTTAATAGATACTCAGAATGCCTGGAATTTTTATTTTATTTTTTCTTTCTATTATCATAAACATAATAAGAAGATAATTTTATTGTAAAAAAGCTAAAAACCACCCCTTGACACCATCTTTTTTTGCCCTTCTACTATCTTTCCAATTTCTAGTGTTGGTCATTTGATATGCTTGAAAACAAACTCATGGAATGTGATCTTTTGCAATAATTTGTTTTTTTCAATCCAAACTTAATATCGTAGTTAACATTAATATCGGTAATGGTGAGTGTCGTGATAGAACTATAAAAAAGAACTTCAAGAATGACAATTTTTTTTAAGAAAGTAATGGAAATTTTATGAAATAAGAACCAAAAATTGATTTGAATCGCATAATAGATGATATCCTTAAAAATTATTTCACTAGTAAATATAGTTCTCTGGGATTAAACATATTCTTTCGAATTCAAATGAATTCGAGTAATTAAATAACTAACAAGAATAATATATAGCTACTCAAAAAAATATAGCAACAAATTTTACCAAAATAGTTCTACACTTAGCTGTTGTATCTCTCATAAATGAATGATAACATTCTTGTATAACAAATATTCAAAAGGTAAAATAAACATGAGCATTTATATAATTTAATTGTGTAATATATTATTTATTTTATGAAATAAATTTAGAATACCATAAATTTAGAAATAAATCATGAAGACTAGTAAATCTTGAAATAATGAACAATTTTTCTCAAATATTCAATTTTAATTTGGAGTTTTTATATGGATTGTTAGTATAACATCTCACATTAATCACACAAATTATTTATACCCATTAAAGTACGTTTTGAATTATCATTTTATTCAATACATATTTGGTCCATTTTTCTAACAAAACGACTATCATATTTTGACCTCTATCTAACTTTACTATTTGTAATATTTGCAATGTATTAAATGAGACTGTCACACACATCCTATTTGATTGTTCCCATAATTGTTCCCGTACTCAAGCTACTTGATTGGCTAGCTCTGATGAAAATAGTTTCATGAACTTTGGTGACTAGCTTCAAATTATCTTGATCAAATACGTACACCCGAATATAAAATATTTAATATCAATGCTATGTATCTATGTTGGTTCATTTGAAAAGCCAAGAATAAATTCCTATTTGAAGGTTTCACTATTGATCCCTTACTATGAATGCTGCTTATGGCTGTCATGTTGCAGATTCGGAACCATCCCCAAACAATTCCAGGTACCAACTTCAAGTTGTGCCCCTAAGATGAGAGGTGTGAAGCTCAACTTCAAGATGAATTTTTTATGTCATACTAATTCTGTTGTGATCGCAAGGGACTCAAATGACCTCATGATAAGAGAGGTCAGAGCACACTTGTGCCTGCCAAAACATCACTTGGGGCGGAGGTGAAGGCTATCCAATTGGCCATTAACATGGTTTCATAGCTCTTTAGAATAAATACTATTAAAGACGGACTATCATCTAACTTTTCTTTTTATGATTAATTTTGCGCCAACAATAGATTGGAACGTAGAATTTATTGTAATAAATATTAGGCCTGTTACCACATTCGTCTATTGGTCATATTTGATATTCCTACGCAAACGAACTTAGTCTTTGGATTAAGAAATTTTTTTATTTAAGTGAACTCGATGTATTATTCTATATCGATTGTTTAACGTGATACAAGTAAAATAGATTGTACTTTTATCGCGATGTATTATTCTATATCGATTGTTTAACGTGATACAACTACAAGTAAAATGGATTAAGAAATTTTTTTATACAAGTGAACGCGATGTATTATTCTATATCGATTGGATTAAATTTTTTTTTTATCTAAGTGAACTCGATGTATTATTCCATATCGATTGTTTAACATGATACAATTAAAACAGATTTTAACCCTAAAAAATTCTTTTTTTTTTATCTCTTACAAGTATTTATTCTCTCTCACCTTCTAAGAGAGTATTAATTATATTCCTTTCGATCAACTTTCTCCCTTGCAGTCAATAGACAGAACAAAACAACACAATAGAAGGGGGTGATTGGTCTGGTCTGGTCTGGTCTTTTCTTGACCATGTCTTTGGGTTACGCAGAGAAGCTCTCTTACATTGAGGATGTGGGCAACGTTGGGATGGCCGAGTTCTTCGACCCAACTCATGTCTTTCAAGAGAAAGTAATTAAAGATTCAAACTTTTGCGTTTTTCTGTGCTCCTGGCTTGTGGAAAAGGATGTGGGTTTCAGGGTTTTGCTGGGTTTTTTTTGTTTGTGTAGATAATTAAAAATTCAGTCTTTTCATTTTTATGTTCTTGACCTATGGAAATGGAGGGCTCTTTGGTCTGTTTTCATTCCCACGTTATGCAACATGTGGTCTTTTTTGAGTTTGCTTGGTTTATTCTCTTTCCTGCTCGATTGGATTCGATGATCAACTGGGATTGATTATAGTTTGGTTTCTTCATTTGTGTTGATGGGTCAAGAGTTGGCGTTTTGATTTCTGGTGAGGCATTTTGGGTTGGGAACTTGAGGGCTCTTGGAGATGTGGAATAGTTTATTGGATGTTGTACGCGTTATGGTTATTGTTGAGCATACATGCATATTCACGGGCTAATTGAAATCAACAATGCTATGGTTTGGGATGGACGATTAGTTGGGGTTGTCTTCGGGACCGAAAAGAATCCATTTTTATTGCGCTTTGTGTTCGTCGAATTTGATAGTTGATGAACTTACGTTCAACTGCCAAATCAGGATGCGTGTAGCTCGTGTACTTGGATCTTGTGTAGGAGAGCCTGCCTCTTGGTTTTGCATTTACCTCCATTGGAGCATGGTCTAGCTTGTTGTCTAATTTGATGGTTATGTTTGGAGTTAAGGGTATTGAGGGGATCGTGAGTTGTACAATGATCAATGAGATAACATTTTAGGTTTTACTGGACATGGAATTTTCATGATATGATTTGTGCTCTTTCACGGCTTCTTAATCATTCAATTGCCACATTAATTGTCTTTGATTCTCACCTGGAACGTGCTGGTATTCGGACTTCTGTTATGGTAACCGAAACATTGTCTGTTGCCATTTGTCATTTTTTGATTGGAGTGACTTGGTTTCTCTGCTTTTTCTGTTAGGAAGCTCGCTTTACTTGCTACGACCTTTTTCATCTGAACATATGAGGCTTGCTGATGCTGGCATGCAGCCAAAAGTTTGAAGAGAGTAGTCGGTAGCTAAGAGTTCGAAGAAAAAACATTTGGGAGATTAGCTATATTTTGAAGAGACCACGCATGAGTAATAGTTTGGAGAAAAATAGGCCAAGGAAAAGGATGAATGATGGATATGTGGCTGAAGGAATGAAGAGCGTTCCTTGTGGCCGGAGTTAAAGAGAGAAAAAAAAAGATATCATATTTCTACGAATAAGGATCGAACATGAAATAGTAGTAGTGATAACTAAAAAGCGTAATGGCACGTGCCTGATGCGTTGTAGAAAAGTATAAACCTCCCAGATCTTATCTACTTCACTTAAATGCGAGTAGGATTCGGTGGGAACTATCATTTGTATCTTTAGGTCATTCATTTATCAGCCTTTCAACGTTACTAATACAATATGATCTTAATTGGCAGGTCGAACGACTTGCTAAGATGATACAAAAGGTTTGGCCTAAAAAATATACTCTTCTCCTTGGTTTTTATGCGGTTATTCCACTAGCGCTTCAAACTTTCTGTTTTTACTTGCAGAGTAAGCATCTAGTCGTCTTTACGGGTGCTGGGATATCAACTTCTTGCGGCATACCTGATTTTCGGGGTCCGAAAGGCATTTGGACATTACAGGTTGGTAGTAAATCCATAGTTTATTGCATAATGTTGTTACATATTAGTGGAGAAGAGCTAATTTCATTTGTGCACCTTATGGTAACCCAATTGTTCATTTGTTCCACATTCCTCTCATGTGTAGTTCAATAATTCTACTTTGGTTATGTGCAGCGTGAGGGGAAACCCTTACCTGAAGCCTCACTACCGTTTCACCGAGCAATGCCAAGCATAACTCACATGGCCTTGGTTGAACTTGAGAAGGCTGGCATTTTACAATTTGTGATTAGCCAGGTAGCACTTTTCATGCAATTTCTTGTTTGACAAGGTTCAGTAATTAAACCTTCCTTGTTGCATGATGTGAATCTGTGAGCTCATGTTGGCTCAGTTCGGGTTATCTTTGCACGTTCGGGTTTGTGTTTTACTTATCTAGAACCAGCTAGGCTAAGAGTCTGATTTTGCTTGGCATGTGATGATCTGTATGACGTGCCGGTTTTGTTGGCACCTTGACTGAGAGGCTGCTTTGCAGGATTAGAAGTATTATGATCATCTTTTAGCAATTCTGATTTATTAGGATGTGGTTACCATATTTATCGAATAATTCTTTGCTGATTTTCTAAAGTTGGCCAAGTTTTAATGCTTTTTCCATAAGTTGGCTTGACTGTTAATCATGGTTCTCTGTATAGAGCGCAAAAAAAAAAAAAAAACGAGTTGTTGTTCTCTATAAGGATAATCTGACTTTTGAATCTTTTAATTCTAGAATGTTGATGGCCTCCATCTTCGCTCTGGAATACCAAGGAAGAAACTTTCGGAGTTGCATGGGAACTCTTTCATGGAAACCTGTTTTTCTTGTGGAATCGAGTAGGGGACTGACCTTGTTTGCATTGAGATCTGTGATTTATTACCAATACTTCTTGCTTTGGTTTTTCGAGCGTGGGACTTTTTTTAACCATTGGATGACATTGTCTTGGCCTTCTCCAATACATGAAGATATTTTCGAGATTTTGAGGTGGAGACTATTGGACTGAAGGAGACATCACGACGCTGTTCTGTTTCGACATGTGGAGCAAAACTCAGGGACACAGTTCTTGATTGGGAGGTAACATATTGTATCATATCAGTTGCAGTTGTATCGAAAAGATAAAACCACTCATGCTCGTCTTTTTCCTTCTCATTAGGATGCGTTACCCCCCAAGGAGATGCTTCCAGCTGAGAACCACTGCAGGATGGCTGACCTGGTGTTATGTTTGGGCACAAGGTAATATTTATTTGGCTACTAACAAACTAACAAAACTGTTTGATAAAAAAAAAAGTGTGCTTTACTTTTTCGTACTCAATTGCATTTTCACGTTGAGCAATTTGTGTCCTGTTGAGCAATTTGTGTTGCTGGCTGTTATGTAAAAGTCTTGAGATAGAAGGGAGGGAATATTTACAAATGGAACAATGTAGCCACACTAACTGCACTCGTTCTTTACAAGTTATTGTTTATGGCACATTTCATGTGGCAAATATGTGGCTAATAACTGAGTATCTAATCAGTCCTTAGATACTAATTCCATCGTAAAGTTGGCTTTAATTCCTATTATAGTTTGCAAATTCCTTTGTTGTAGTTATTCATACTTCTTCAATGTCACCCACATAACATAATCACGACATTCAGCCTGCAGATAACTCCTGCATGCAACCTACCGTTGAAATGTCTACGAGGTGGTGGAAAGATAGTTATCGTAAATCTTCAGGTTGCTATCTTCTATTCAAAAGATGATTACAAATGCATCTCTATTTTTGTCAATTTCTACAGTCATGTTATATGATTGGTGATAGTAATATGTTATTTAGATTGTGAAAGAAACGGAACTAATTTCTTTTGACAGTACCAACCTGCTCTCCTCTTTTGCTACTTAGGATCTTGTTGCTTGTGCTGTTGGTCACTGGAATCTATGAATTCACTGTCTCATGTACGTTTTTTTTTTTGCTCGACTACTTTACAGAAAACTCCCAAGGACTCGAAAGCAAGTTTGGTTATTCACGGGTTTGCAGATAAGGTATGATGCTATCTTCTTTTCGTGAATGGTTATCACTTTCCAGTATTTCATCGCCTCTTCTTTGCAGTTGTATCCGTCATGCTATGTGTTTTAATTCAAGTAAAGACAGGTTATTGCAGGAGTCATGGCGTCATTGAATTTACAAATACCTCCATTTGTCAGAATGGATCTTTTCAAGACCACCATAACACAATCCACGAGCAGAGGTAAAAATCGCCCTCCTAATAGAGTTAGCTCCATCATATGGCTTACATGGACAAAAGCAAGTCAAACAACCTTTGTTTCCTGATTCTCGTGGAAAAAGAATCATTTGCTTAATCTTTAAGTTTCTACTTTCTACTGCTAGATGCCTAGAACAGGTCCACGTCATTTTTGTTATGAATTTACTCCAACTGGGACTGAATAAGTTGACTAGATTAGGAACAGAATTAACCCGTGATGTACCATGAAGGGAATCGGATATTAATAACCCTCCATCTGAACACGTCTTTCTCGTTTCTCAACAAATGGAATGTGCTGGATTACTGATGTGTTCTATCAACTTGACAGATGGAAGATTCTTGAATTGGACCCTTCGGTTAGCAAGTGTGCACGGGCCAAAGGCATCACTGCCATTCATTAAGTCCATCGAGGTTAATCACGTTTATATTAGTTGTATATTTATTGGACCAACTGTTTGTTATTAGCTTAAGTAAGAGTTGGTCTTCGGAACCATGCGATGATGACTTGGTAGTATGTTGACAAACTTTACATGGCTGTTGGAAGTATGGACTGCCATTTGCCTGGCTGTGACACCTATCCTCTTACGTTGGGATTGAATAACAGGTCACATTCTCAAACTCTACGAAGTACAAACCAGCTATTCTTGATGCTGAGCCATTTAACCTAAAAAGGTTCGTCCAATTATGCTCAGTACCACCTCGCCAAAATGAACTTTATGTCCCTTTTAGGTTGTTAAACATCAGTTTATTTTACTTTTTTACCTTCTATGCTTGTGCTTCAGAAGAACTGCGACAAAAGAATCGTTCAACATTTCCTTGAAGCTCAATTTCATTGATGGCTGTGATTGCTTGTCCACCGAAATTAATATCCCCTTTGGCTCTGAGGTAAGAAGCAAATAATTCTTGTCCAATTCAGAAGCTAGATTTTCCTTCTTTGTATCATTGCTTCATTCTAATACTTCTTGTAGGTTCAAGCAGACGATGTCAACCTAGAAAAAGATGCTGCACTTGAATACCTGAGACAGAAGGCGGTTCAAGATCATTGCTCTGGTCAGAATTCAGTGATCGAGGTCAAGGAAACCTTGTCTCCCAAGACCAAAATCACTACTCATGCAGTGGTAACCAACATTAAACACTATGATGTTAAAATGTTTGGAGGAAGGATCAGCCGCTCCTACCCGTGTGGGAAGAGATCTAAAAACCGGAAGCGGAAGTCGATATTTTAAGGGTCGGTCGAGGCTTCGTCGGACCTGCTGTATATATGTTTGCTGCATGTATCATGCAGGAGACGAGTATAGGGAAACAATGGTAGGTAGCTAGCTGACTGGGTGAATTTTGCTAGATACCACACTCGGTCTTCCCCTAGTCGTGGATAGAGAAAATCCGAACTTTGTTACTTGTTATGACCTAGGTCTTTCAGTTCGTTTGAGGATGCGTGCGAGCGCGTTACAACTTTCTTTTGATAACGTGTTACAACTTATCGTCATTGTTTAAGATGATGAAAGTTGGTGGGGAAAACAAGATGCACATAACCTTTATGACATGTTTTAGCCAGCAAAACCACAGAAGGAGAGACCATGTCTCGATGATGTTACTTTTGAACATGGAATAGTTTGTCTGCCTTTTTTCAACAATGGTATCTTTTTTCGACGTCAATTTTTTTTTCTTTCTATTTGATGTTAATTTAAACATCGCTGAGAATTCAATGCCTTAGCAAAGTTCGTCCATAAAAAGGTGAGTCAAGTCTTGAGATCAGGCCAAAATGTATAATTGATAGACAAAAGATGAATATTCTCGTGCTACTCTTGTTAGTCCGGAGGGACGGAGGAGGCTAAACAATGGCGGCCAATGGTGTTTGATTGATGATCACGAATGGAAAAAAAATACCATTATCCGCAAGTGTATCTATTCATTTTTCGATAGATGTGTTTGTGTCTCGACTTTCCACTCTCTTGTCGCAAAGAATTAAAATGTTGATAGTGATAAATGAATGCATGCATGGAAACTATCTCGTACATTGACAATTGAATGCAAAATAGTATGTCTCTACGAAGACGAACGAAGATACTTACTAGTTGGAAGCAGCGCTAAACATAATGACATTTAAACTAGATTTGTCTTGGATAGCAATGTTGACGCGTTAATTGATGTAAACTACAAACAACCAAAAGGCACATTTAAACACACGAGTCCATATTACCCGCCCTGTAGTTTGTAATGAGGCAAACATGGACATGGTAGTTCCCCCAACCAGCAACTCCTTTGTAGGAAAAGGCAGAACCCATAAATAACGCTCCATAGAACTACTTACAACTGACGGTCAATTTCGAACCGCATCTTTACAAATAATTTTAAGGTGGTCTTAATATATAAGTACAGTAATATCAACTACGGAATATACCAAGTTACATTTATGTGGATGCAATACTCATCTACTGTCGGCGAAGTTCAAACAAACGAACGAGTAATTTTATGATGGTCTCAATCTATTAAGTAATAGAATCTTGACTAACAAAATTTTATAAATTTATGAACGCGATAAATTTATCGATTATAATAAGTTATATATATGTCAAGACCTTAATTTCTTCTCTGCTTTAGCAGTTTCCTCGTTTACAACGCCTGTTTGCCATTTGGACTAACATGCCGAATTGGCCAATTGGTAAACCCATTCCCCCCTCTATAAATTTAATTTGGCCCATTCAACTTTCACCCCCAATTTATAACAATCGATAAAATAATTAAGAAACATCCTTAAGAAAATATAGAATTATTAAAGAAATAGATTAGAGAAATGGAACATCGAGAAGGGTCTCGTCGCTGTGGAGGAAATGGAAATCGAGAACCAGGAGTTGGTAATCTACTTCATTTAAAACTGCTATTCGATTATCACATTTGATTCCTTATTTGTTTATTTAGTTCCCGTTCTCTCGATTTATTTAATTAATTTCTGCATGTCACATCCCGTTCTCTCGACTTATTTTTTTATTTTATTTTATTCCTTATCAATTTTAGCCTTCCTTAATATTTTGTGCTATGTTCATTTGCTTGAGAGTAAATGTTTTGTGTTCCGATAACTTGATTAACTTCGGTCGATGTACTACTTAGCTGAACCTACCATTTCTTAATATTATTGCATCACAATTTACTTATAAATGTTGAAAATTTATTTAACTATTATATTAAGATTTTAAATTGAATATTAAAAATAATTTTAATATATTATTTCTATAATTTGTTGTTGTTTGCATTCATCATGCCATACCACGTTGTGTGAAACATTTATCATGCCTTAAAATTTTGGATACCAAATTCTAAAGATTATTTTCATTTTTATGTAATATATCTATACATTAATGTTCTTTTGCATGCAACATGTGATCTTCATTGCCCGAACTCCTTAATTAGTTGCTAACAATCTAACTGAACCACTAATCAAAGTTTCAATACATTTTTTTTAACAAATATTTAATTTTGTTTAATTTCAGTGAATCTGAGCTTTAAACTTTTTATTTAAGTAAGAGCATCTTGAAACTTCTGAATTAAGCTAGCGTAACTTTTTGACTATTTGGCTGTAGAAAATAACCTAAGATGCAACTCTTATTTTTATATACAACCTGGGCAACGAACCTACAGATAAAAGCATGATGTTTCTTTTTTAATTCGAAGAAACTGGTAATGTAATTAAATAATCTGGCCAACCTTTTTGGCCCTTTAACCAAAATGAAACGGTCATTTTTTGGGGGAATTAATGACAATAAATAATCACCTCTGACCAATTTAGTCGCGGTATTGTAGTCGCAATGATATTCATTGGTTGAATACTTACTGAACCAATAGAAACAATAACCTCTGTAAATAAAGGAAAAAAGGTGATGAGATTCAATTAATTTTCATTAGTCCATATATAGACATATTATTTTAAAAAATCCAATTGTTCTTCCTTTTTTCCTGTGATAAAATATTTGTTGAATCAAGTTATGAATTTTTTGCAAAGCACACTCTGTAAAGGAGGAAATTTTTTACGAAGCTCTCCCCACAAGTATGACTTATTATAGTTAAAAGAGTAGAATTAAAAAAAAAACAATGATAGATTTTACATGCAAAGTCCGTCCTATCTATCCTGGTCTCTTTTGTGTCACTGAAATTTATTATGACTATTGATAGGTTTTGTTTAGGCCTTTTATTGTTACCAACATGCACATATTCCTGTAGTTATTGTAGTGGGGATGTTCGAAGCGAGTCCATGCATGCAAAATACAAATCTACGTTAGATATTTATCATAGGACATAGAAGTACGTTAGATGTTTACCATAGAACATAGAAGTACGTTAGATATTTCGAAATAATCGCTACATATAGCCAACAAGTTTATTTTTCATCCATTTGATAACAATAATTATCCTAGTTTAATTATATATCATTGTGATAATGCAATTTTATTAAAATTTTCCATAATATTTGTTTGCCACTTTTTTATAACGAACAGGCTTGAAGATAATAATTAGTTATACAATACTATTAAATATCCGATGATTTTGACAAAAAAAGAAAAATCAAACTTACTTATGACATCGTAATCAAACAAAAAGTGCATGTTTTCGTTGTTTTGGAAAGATAAAAGTTCAGAACGACTTCATTGGTCGCCTCTTCTTAGCCCCATTTGACCAATCTCATTGCATCTAACACCATTAATGGCGACTCGTTCACTTAAATTAAAAGTCTCTGTAAATATATAAATGCACTTCCATAAATAGTGCATGATTAGGCCATTCTCGAAGAGAAACACACAACAAAAAACCAAGGACAAAAATTAAAATACAGGTGCAAAGGGAGAAAGGAATAAGGAGATCACCTTGAGTAGTAATCAACTTTTCTGCTTCCTTGCTTTATACACACAAGTTTAGTTTTTTGATCAAATTATTATTGTTCTTTTTCTTTCTCATTCTCCACACATCTTAACATGACTTTACATTTTTTTTGTCCAAAATAACATGCATTTTTGTTGATTTTGTCTTAGTACGTCTCGCACTTTCCAGTTTATTTTCACATTTTTTGTAAAGTTGATGTTATTGCATCATTGCATGCATAAATTGTTTTCTCTTTCTCCATGCGGGTGTGTGTGTATATATAATGTATAAGATTATGATCACCTTATCTATTATACAAACAAGATTTGGTACAAGAATTTTAATTTTAGTGTAATATTTGTCAGTTGAGAAAAAAAAAGAAAAAAAACCATTGTTGTAAGCTTTGAAAACTTCATCTATGCCTTATTGTCAACCCTAAATTGAGGTTATCCGAAAATTTATGATAGAGCAATTTATGAATATATGCACGGTTTGCTAATTGATGGGACGAAAATTGAGTTGTTGATGATATTGTGGAATAGTTACCATTGATTTTGCTAATGTCCATCTCACATCCCATGTGTTTCTGCATGCAGACCAGATGCAGGGAAGCAACAACGGCAGCCGGCGGGAGGTTGGCCCCGCCGGGGCGGCAGCCGACCAGGAGGTTCGGGAGCAGGACCAGTACATGCCGATAGCGAATGTGATAAGGATAATGCGTCGGATCCTCCCGGCGCACGCCAAGATCTCCGACGACGCCAAGGAGACGATCCAGGAGTGTGTCTCTGAGTACATCAGCTTCATCACCGGTGAGGCCAACGACCGGTGCCAGCGCGAGCAGCGGAAGACCATCACCGCCGAGGACGTCATCTGGGCCATGTCGAAACTCGGGTTCGACGACTACGTCGAGCCCCTCACTCTCTTCCTCTCCCGCCACCGCACCGACTCCAACTCCGATGACATGCTCCTCCACCACGCCGCTCGCCTCCACCACCGCCCGCCTGCGGCCCACGCCTACGCTCATCCGCTCCCTCCCTTGCCCCCGAATGGTGGCGCCGGGGGTTACATGGATCAGTATCACCTCCATGGACAGCCGGGGAACTTTGGCTACCCGGCCAGCCAGCAGGAGCATCAGTACCCCGCCGCCCTTATGCATCCCCGCGGCGGCGGCGGAGGTAATACCGGAGCTTCGTCTTCTCGCGGCAATGACGGCAATGGGTTTGATCCTTATGGTCGCTTCAACAACTGATGGTATAATATGCATGGAAGTCTGTGTGAGTTAAGCTAGGGTTTGAGTTGTTTGGTTGGTAATATATGATCTTTCTCTTAATTAATTGTCAGGACTCTATGTGGACGTTTGCTTCACATGAACATATATATTTTTGTTAAACACCTGTTCTCCGATATTTAATGAATCAGACTAATCTACGTTAAAATAGTTTGATTAGTATCAGGTTTGTAGTTTCATACGACGGCCGGCTCATGTTGCTCAGATTTCAAGACCTATTTGGTGATAATTTTTATTACTTTGTAACTGATTTAAATGGAACAGGTTTGCAATTGAACAGAAAAGAGAACCTTGAGAAAACTAATGATTTAAGTAGTTATATGGTTATTTAATATACTAATTTTTTACAGAAAGTTATTACAAGTGGTTAATTTTTCAATTCATTTAAATAGATATTTTGTCGAAATGTAAAATATAGAGAGAATTAAATGCTAGAGATTTCAAAAAAAAAAAAAGAAACAGAAAACAATCACATTATAATTTTTAAAAAAATTCTAGAATACACTGAAGTCAATTGAATAAACCAATTTATAGTCGTTTAATGCACCATACTAATATCTTTCTCTAAAGAAAGAAGGAATATTTTATTTCCACATCACACGATACATTTGAATTAATTAATTCATGTCGATCTAAACTAAATCGCTCATCAAAATTCTCCATACAATATATATTTATTTTGTAATCATACATTATTGGGCAAATTACCCTCAGGTCCCTAGTCTTTACCAAAATCTCCTATTGGGTCCATCTTGTTACATAAATGATTAATCCGTCTCTGTTTTATTCAAAAATATTTGTCTCGGGTCCGCACCGACCAAATTGGACTTTTTTTAAAAAAAATTTTCAAGTGAAATGCCTATTTTACCCTTCACAAAACGACAAAAATATGATGAAATTTGTCGTTTTGTGAAGGGTAAAATAGTCATTTCACATGACAAAAAAATTAAAAAAAAGTCCAATTCGGTCCTTGGGGACCCGAGACAAACATTTTTGAATAAAACATGGACTTAATACTCATTTATGACAAAAAAAGGACCCAATAGGAGAATAATGTAAAGACCAGAGACCTGAGGGTAATTTGCCCTACATTATTTTAACACAACTGCATTTGGTGGGTGTGATTTTTAAAAGCAGTTTGGCCCAGCCCACAAAGCATTCATGGGCTTCGCTGCGTCCAGCCCACGACACAAAATCTTCTTCTTCTCTACCGTTACCTTCCAGATCACAAAACAATTTTGAAAACCGAAAACCCGCGCTCGCGTTCCCCGTCGCGGAAGCGGACCGGAACCCGGCGACCAGTTTGAAAGGCCAAAGAAACAGTTGGAAGAGACCACGAGGTGGCCGAGGACGATGGAGTCAACGACAACAACGAAGGAGAAGCTGATGAGGCAGATACTAGATCGGAAGAAGAGGGCGATAGACACCGTGAAGCAGCAGGTGGAGGAGTTCGACCACTACCTCTCGTCACTATGCATCCTCCGCGGCCTCCCTCCTCCTTCCCTCTCCTCTTCCCGTATGCTCCTCGCCTTTTCCTTCTCGTAGCATCTCAATTCGTCGCGAACCCTAGGGTTTTTACTTCACCGACAAGAACGGAACGAGGCAGTTGTTTTTAGTTTTTTAGAGCTGAACTCGATTTAGATATGAATACGAATTTAATTCTCTTGTTTTCTTCTTGAATCTGCTTGCTTTTTTGTAATTTGTTCTGAACCGTAGGGATTTTACTTCACGGACGGCGACGGAACTTCTTTGAGGCAGTTATTTTTTCGTTTTCCTAGATCTGAAGCCGATTTGGATCGGGTGGCGAATTTAATTATCTTGAGAATAATGTTTAGTTTATATCTGGAACTTGAGGCTAGTTTATGAATTGCTTGTGGTTACAAGTTGTTTCTGGAAGTGGATTTTATGCTTCACGATTTGATTCGCTTGTTCCTTGTTGGAATTGTTGCAGAGTTGAACAAAGAGGAGCTTATATCCGAGGTTTTACTCCCTCGTCCTAACACGAACCCTTACCCCGGTGGTCTGAGCTCTTTCCACCAAAGGCTTGTACCTGATGGTCAGTTCAGGGGATTCGAAGAAGCGTCTTTCAGAGATTTTAGTGTTTTGGATCGAGGTGTTGCGGCAAGTGACAGGTTATCTGTTTCGCCTCAGCTTCCTGCCACCAATGCTGATTGCACGGTGGATGAGTTTGCTGGGGCAGGTGGAGCTGCCGGCTCTCCTCGGGGGTGCAGAGATGTGTTGGTCTCTGATAGCCTTGCGAAATCGTTGGTGAGGATTGAAAGATCCAAGTCCAGACAGAAGGCACTTAAGCTACGGAATAGTGCAAAGGCAGAGAAAACTCGCTCGCGAGATTCACGAGATAATTGTGGGAGCAGTGGCCAGATTGTAGAGGATCGTACAGATTCCTTGCAGCATGGCTTTTCTAGTGACCCAAGGTTGGTCGAATCTGTTAGCATAAATGATAGCAGTTGCACAGAAAATGCTGATAAAATAGGTGGTGGAACGTTGGGCAAAGAACAATTTGGTAATGAGAGAAGTGCAGGATCACGGAGTAGTGACAAGATGAACGACTATCGGGACGTCGCTAGAAACTTGAGTGACTTGCCTAATATTCTGAGGGAATATGGTGACAGAGAGATGGTCCACAGATTGGAAGTTCAGTATGACAGTGCTGGCGCATTATGTGAAACTGTGAATCATTCTTCTATGGCGGCAGGTTCAAGTTGTGCGGCAGAAGAGATATCGGGTGGCGAATGCAATAAGAAGTCTTCAAATGTAGATTCTGGTCTTCCAGTGAAAAGTTTTGGGATGCTATCCGGTGGTGAGAAGGGAAACCTTGAATTGGAATATGCGTGCTCTATTGACAAGGATCTCACGCGACCTGGATTTTCTACTTTGGAATCATTAAAGCAGCCAGATAATGTTAACCAGTCGGGGAAATGGGCCAAACCTTCTTCCATGACGACTGAATACATCAACATGGAAGAAGGCAGCGATGCTTTCCCTGAGATAGTGACAAGATCAAGAAGTTCTGCCCTGCAATCTGACATTGCAAGGGAACACTTAAAGTTGGACTATCCTTGTAGATATGGCAAAGTAGAATCTACTGACAATGTGAAGCAGTTTTCCCACCATGATGATGATTCTAGAAATAAGAGCAGCTCTGGTTTGAACAAAAGTTGCAGGCTGGACGCACAAACTTCTCCTCTCCAGGGCAGCAGAGGGAAGATTGATTCTTACAAAGATGGAATAGAAAGGCCCAACAGTTGCAATCAGCAACACAGCGGTGCTGGTGCTTCTTTAATTGAAAATGGATCTTGTTTTGTGTCGCTTGAGGCAAACACCAGCGAGCTGTCACAGGTACCTTCACAATGTTTGGTTGGACGAAGTGATGGCCACCAGGAAGCTTTGGGTTCTCAAACTAAGTTATCTTGTAAACATGAGGTTACTTCTGGTCCTTCCTTTGCTGTAAAAATGGTAGATACAAAGTCTCCGACAAACACTACCGTGCTTGTCAAGCCTCAGCTGCTTAATTTTGGTAATGAAGAAGAGCCAACTTTGATGGAGATGGGTGATTCTATTGTGAACAACAGCCACGACAAGCCTGACTCATGGATTGATGACGCTTTGCCTGAGGAGAAGCAACTTTCTCAGGAAATTCATAAGACAGCTAAGGAATCGCCTGAAAATGAAATAAGAAACTGTGTCGTTTCTTTAGAAGCAGATATGGGCAAGGCTGAGCAACTTGACAATATTTCTTGGATTTCAAAGAATCAGAATGCGGGTAGCCACTTCCTGGATTCTTTTCCTTTGTGCAACCAGATTGAGACAATGAACAGTAATGAAATGCGGTGGGCTTCTCCAACCCTGAAGACAAATCAACGTAAATTTATATGCAGAGATCCAGTGAGTACATTTTTTAATGTGCTCATATTGAAATCAAGTTCTTATATTTTTTAGTATATTTAAATAGAAATCAAGTGTTTGAAAGTTTTCTACGCTTAAGTAATTTTGTTTGTGCCAGGTAGTTGATGCTGATAGACTCGGTAGTGGCAAGAGACGCATAATTTGTGAGGATCAGAATGGTGAGCAACCCATGTTAGAAGCAGAGGTTTTGTCTCCTGTGGGGCAGAATGAACAGGTATTTTCTAAAACATGTCAGCATGCAGCCTGAAAAATAATACGGGCAAATATTATAACCTGATGGCGCATGACCGCTTTATTTCAGATCAGCATGATAACCAAACGAAACGGGGTAACAACTGTTAAAACCTGCCGATGTTAGGCTAAGCTAACTAAATTTTGTGTACAATGTCGTAGGTGGGACCCATTCGGGAAATCTTGGAACAAAATGCGAGTAATGGCACCATCTTGATTCATGATCAAGTAGCAGAATGTCCAGCATCATCTGACATTTCTCGAGTTTGGTTAGGGAATCATGAAATGGATAATTCATCTAGCATTAGCTTCAGTGACACAGGGTTACCAGTTGAAAGTCCAGAGCTGTTGATGTTTGTTCACAATTCCGTGCATGGGTGGAAGTCTGATATTTTATGGAATCAGAATATCAGATACTGTTCAAGTGATACTCCACTTTGTGAACCCATTAAAGGGATATCTCCTGATCAAAATATGCCGTTGTTCGAAGGTTTTGTCTTGGAAACTAGTGAGGGGCAGGAACGCAGTACCATGGATGCCATTGACTTCAATAACTTGGACCTTCCAAGTGTATTGGAACGTGCAAGTGCACTGGAGCGGCTTTGCAAATCAGCTTGCATGAATTCGCCGATATCTGACTTTTCAAGTACTTATAAGATGCACCATGAACAGGAATTGTATCAATCTATTCCTAATAATGTTTTAGAGGTCATGCGGCCAAGGAACACACTTGGTATGTGTGTTCCTGGCAAGGAGATCGATGCTGATACCAGTTCCTTGACCAAAGAAACCAACTGTAGTTCTCAATTTCCTCAGGAGATTGGAAAGCCTTGTATGTCCCCTGTGAAGAAGCTTTGGGATGGAATCATAAAGTCCGGCAGTTCAGGAAAACGTCCAAGTTCAGCTACAGACCTCCCCTGCATCAGTGAAGAAAACGAGTCAGATGAGGCTGCTGACACATTTGAGGAAGGGCATGCACTTGAATTGCCCGATGTGCTAATTAAAAGGGATTATTTGGCTGATATAACTGGGAATTCAAATCTTCCAACATCAGTTTGCGAAAATGAGGTACCTTATGACAGATGCAGTGTTGCTTCCACAAATATGGACCCTGTATCCGGTAGCAAGGCCAATTTAAGGCTTCAAAACTTCAGCAGCAAAGGAGGACGAACACGAACTGTGAAAGAGAAGCACAGTGCATCGATGGGATTAAATGGTATTAAAAGGGCCAACAATTCCCTCCAGCAAAGGGTTACCAGGGCAAAGTTATCTGAGAAGACTGATTTGAGAAAAGGACCCCAAAGTACTTCCGAGGAGTCGAAACCTATCAACATTGTGTCAAGTGTTACTTCTTTCATCCCACTTGTACAAAAAAAACAAGCACAGCCAGTCGCTGCAGGTGATATTTGAATATTAAACTGAAGTTACCTGCCATTAAGAATCTAGTCTATTAATTATCTAATTTTTGAACACAGTGGGTAGATGATATTCAGATAGTTAATCTGCATTCCTATTGCTTGTATTTTGATGCCTATGACATGCAGATCGAGACCTGGATTTCTGTTCACTTATTGTTTTGCCTGTATGTTGCATAAGCCTGACATATTCCAAAATTTGATGTTTCATCTGTAAATGCTTTGTAGTCCATAAGCTGAAGTTGCTTATATCGTCTGGATTGCTGTGTTTTTGGTTTGATGACTTCTTGTAGATCCCGCAAGCTGAATTGCCCCCATCATTTTATATTGTTATCCTTTCAGTATGATGACTTCTAATCACCAGCTGCTGTCAATTCTCTACAGGGAAGAGGGATGTGAAAGTGAAGGCCCTGGAGGCTGCCGAAGCTGCAAAGCGGTTAGCAGAGAAGAAAGAGAACGAACGAAGGATGAAGAAAGAAGCCTTGAAGCTGGACAGAGAGAAAAAAGAAGAGGAACGGCAAAAACATGAAGCTGGCATGGCTGCGAAAAAACAACGGGAAGAAGAGGAACGGAGGAAACATGAAGCTGATAGGGCTGCAAGAAAAAGGCAAAAGGAAGCAGATGAAAGGAAGGAGAAGGAAAGAAAAAGGCAGAGGGAAGAAGATGAAAGGAAGGAGAAGGAAAGAAAAAGAAAGCGCGTTGAAAAACCTAAAAAACAGGTATAACTTGATGGAAAATCGTTCTTGAGGAAGAAGTGAAAGAAAAAAGAACAACACTGAAGCGAGGCATATTACGCTGTGCTTTCTAATCAATTGAGCTTAGAATTCAGGTTTTCTGTTTCATCAGTTGGACTGACTATTACTGTGATGTATATACTTCAGGATGCCCGGACATCTCAGCAGAACCAGCCACAAGAACCAAGACGGTTGGAGAATATGGGAAAGGCGAAGGGTGACAAAAGCCTTGATATAGAATGTCAACAAGCTACTACCAGCACATTTGCTGATGGTACCTCAAAAGCAAGCATTGCAGAGAAGGAACATTTGAACGATTGTGGTGATAACTGGAAGGTAGACATTTTAACTTCCAATATTTCGGTTTTTTGTGCCCGGCCTCCGAATTGGATTTTCATCTTCATCTGATTGGCAGACCTCTAGTTCTCTATGAAGTTCATTTAACTTAAGTTATTTTGTATTTTATTTTTGAGTTTGCTTCGAAGTAGTCTGTTCAATTCCGAGTCTAATAATGATAATCGGCTCCCATTTTATGCTTGCTTTTGCTTAGACCACTTAACCTGTTTCAGGTATCGAGCGACCATTATGAGTCAACCAAAATCAACAAGTCAACTCCTGATGTTCAGCAGGAACCTTCCTATGAGATTTCTCCCTACAAATGTTCAGATGATGAAGCTGAAGAAGACGATGAAGATGAAAACCTAAATTATAAATTTATTCCCGCATGGGCCAGGTGTGTGCCTCTAACCTTCTTCTGTTGCCTCGTAAACTTCCATTTACAAGATGAAGGTAACTTCTTCTCGGGGGTTTTGTTGAATTACCTTGAACCACAATGAGCTAGCGATTCATAACCTTTCTGCTTATGTTGTGCAGTAGGACTGCTGTGGCTCAGATCCTTTCTTCTCAGAAAAGGATTGACCCAGAATCAGTCTTCCCTCCTGATAGCTTTTGCAACATCGATGATGGTAACTTCTTCAATGTAATAATCTTGGTTTTAATGAATCTACCTTCCGGTGTATAATCAAAAGTTTGTTAATGCACTTCTACAGTGCTGTTGCCGAGAAGGCTTCAGAAACATATCCGCCGTAGCCAGCAAGGCAGTGCAGTTCCTAGGTAACACAACTCTTCCCGCGGCTTCTCTTTCTTGACATGGAGGCCTAGTATGAGGTTAGTCATCCAACCCCTTGTTTTTCTTCTATACGAGCACGACATTTCCTCGAGTATCACTTCCGTTCCTTGCATGTATTTTAGATATTAGGTATTGCAGTTGTTTCTACCTCAGTGTTAGTTGTTTGTGGGTTCAATTCTTCTGCTAACCAAAGAATGAATTAAGCTTATGTGCATTTTCGTCCATTGCTACGACATTGAAGTAACTCTTATACGACTTTCTCTTGACAGATTCCAGTATAACGTAATGTACAGAGCTCATGAGCGTGTCTGATGCTTCCTCGGCATAAATCGGCACACGAGTAGTGTACATTTCCATTCATGTATATGTTCTTTAACACTCTCCCCTGTCGTGTATTTGTTCTGAACCGTTTGGACAAAGCACCTTAACTAATAACTACCCTACCCAACCCCAGTTAGCGAATTCGACTCAATTCAGGAATCTGTTTAATCCCAAAAAGCAAAAAAAAATGACCCAGAATTTATGGAAATGAACGGTTTTATCCGTTGGCAATGTTTAAAAAACGGGCTGGAGAGAGGTGATTTGGATTTTACTCGTCTCTTGCTTTGATTAACCATTTGTTGGTCTGTTTTTTAAATTATTTGGTAATTAATAATATTTTGTATTAAAATTCTTAATAAATATGAATATTCACTCATTTTAGTAGTTAAGTTTATTATGAAATCGAAAGTTGGGACAGACCAACCTATGTACCCAGCCCAGCGTAAAGTCTGGACCAACCCGTGACATATCGCAGCTTAAATCCCAGACCAGACCGTAATCCATCCTAAAGCCCAGCCCGAACCGGCCTGCTATACCAGCCCATGGGTCAGCCCAGCCCGCGAGCCAGCTCACACAGGTCAACCAGTCCAAGAGACCGGCCCACGATCCCATGGGCTGGGACAGACCAGTTCGGATGACCCACCTTTTGGCCCAGCACATAGGGTCAGCCCACCCCAAGAGACCGGCCCGCGAGCCCCGCCCACAGGTCAACATAGTCCAAGAGACCAGCCTGTGAGCCAAGCTCAGGAGAAAGTCAAGACCATCCCAGCGAGACCAGACGCTCCCATGTCCAACCCTGGTCATGGATATAGGATTATAGGGAAAGGTGCGTTTAGGGATGTGTACAAGGGCCTTCTTGAATCTTGATGTTCTCCGGGACGACCATCAGGAGCAGACCGAGCTCCTGCCCGACTGTCCCTCGCCGCCTGCCCGAGGCACAAGAATGTGGTCCAGCAGCTGATGGGGTGGCGCGCCGGGAAGGGCGAGCTTCTGCGATGAACATTGTGGTTTGTTTGTCCTCTGCATTAAGCCTGCCGTGTTGATAATTCTATAACTGAGAAATCTTAAAAAATGCAATTACATTGCATAACCATTAAATTATAAATAAATGGATCAATGTTTTGCCAGCGTATAAAAACTACTTGGCTGTGCTCTATGTATTACTTGTTGCTTCTCTTTCTCTTCCTACAAGGCTGCACCTAACCTATCGTGTACAAAACTTCATCAGAAACAAAACTCTGCCCGACCCCTTAGCTTAAGACCATGCCTCAGAGAAAAATATCTAAGTGACGGCGCTCATCCGTCTCGATGAAGAGAAAAAAGAATCAGAAGTCTCATCGGGAACTGATTGATCGGACGTCCTGTCATCAGGAGCCGAAAAAATTTCAGATGAATACCCTACATTAGACAATGCCTCTGTATCAGGCTCTACCAACTTCGTCTTCCATTTGATACCGACTGCTTCCGCCTGATCAGCGAAGAGCATCTTCGAGACGGGCGAATTGCATATCTCCCGGTAGGTTTCATAACCAGCAGCACATGTGGTGCCTCCTTCCAACAACTTCCACAGCGGATGCAAAACCGAGACTGCATCATGACCGCTCTCCAAGGATTGTTTCAAGGCCAGAAAATCATGTACAAACTCCGCCTTGCTAAAGAGAACAAAGACTGCAGTCTCGTCAATGCGGAAAACGGACCTTACGGAGATTGGTCCGAAGACTTTGGAGATGCATTGTGTGATCTCTGCCCTTTTCAGGTTAGACGGGAACCGCCAAATCAAAACAATGTTCTCAAACACAATCTTGGGACTTCGCTTTGTCGATAAAATGGACTCTGGAATTCTGTCACCAGTCTTTAGATTGATAATGTCTCCACCAATCCAACTTAGATACAGAAGGTTCACGTGCTTCTGAAGCTTTTCATGTGTGGCCAAATTATCGTTTGGTGCGCGCGACTCGAAATCTATCCCCAGGTGACGACATGCCTGTGCAAAGACACATCCTGTCATAAATGCATCATATCCGGCTTCATGCTTGACCCCGGAATCCCAGTTTGAGGACCTGAAAATAGATGTCTGATCTTCAATGAAAAGTAATGCCATTCACATAAGTTGCATACCCTAGATTTACCAACTGGTATATTCTTTCTGTGCCTCAAACACCATAGTAACTAAGCACGAAAGACCCAAACCATCAATCACACCAAGTATAATCATAGATAATCAAAACAAGATACCAACGAACAATCAGAAACTTTCCAAATTGCCAGGCATTTATGATATGGTTACGTTATGTGATCAGAACTCTTGCTCTACCCGAGGCATGCATCCAGTTGAAAAAGTAACCACGATTGACATTAGAATTCTTCAGACAACAAGAATGCAATGTTCAGGAAGGCAAACCTTGCATCATCAACTTGGACCTCTACTTTCACAAATGTGCTGGTACCGCAGTCTGACTTGTTAAATATGCTCAACGCCATTTGAGGACAAAGTGTAGTGAATGCCGAGGAAAGACTTGTGCTTGATTTATTCATCCTTTGCCTCAAAACGTTATCGGAATTCAAGAGTATCTTGGTGTCGACAATGTATGGGAAGTACTTGTTAACAGAGGTAACAAATTCTTCAGCACTCCAAGGTAGAGGGCCTAAGAATTTGCTATAGATGTGTGCAATATCTGCACCAACAAAGTAAGAATCAATATCTGGAGTCCCATTGAAACACACAAAAAGCAGAGCAACCCACCTAAAAAGCAATTATGGCCAACAAGCAACTTTTTCTCCGAAGAAAGTAGATCAATAACATGTCGAAACCCAACAGCGGCAGTAATCTTTGTCCTTGCAGCCTGACAACAGTCCTCTTTCACTTCTTTCTGAGAATATATAAAAGAGAAGTTACCTAACTGAGTTTCCGTAGAATTTTGGAAAGACTTGGAGTCAACAATGTAATGAGACTTCAGATCCTTAAAGCGCCGTAAAAGTTAATCTTTACCTGGAGCAACTCCTTGTCAGCCTTCGACTCTGTATACACGACCAATCTGTCCATGCCATATTCCTCCCCATCCACACGAACAAATGCAAGATCCTCAAAATGCTTCTTCACAACCTTAAGAAATACAACAGGACAATGTCACTGCTAAAAATACACTCTCTAGCAAAAACCAGAGAGTAGAAACAACAGCAGGCACAACTCACCAATCGAATCATCCTAATCTGATGAGGAGTGAAGCCACTCAAGCTAAAAGCGGGGCGCCCCTTGTAGAACACCGTCTTGACATCCTCATTCCCGGAGCCACCTTGCAACAACACGTTTCGCCAGGACGTCAACTTGTCCCTCATCCTCCTACTAAACAGAACATCCGTCACCCTCTCAACCGAACCCTCCTCGTCCTCCTCCTGCGCCACCACCCTGTCCTTCTCGTACCTTGAGACAACCTCCCTAAGAGCGTCCTCCTCGCGGGCCCTCGACAAGTAAGGAACCCCATTGTATATGCAGGCGTTGAAGTCAAACTGATACTTGGCCAAGAAGTCCAACGATGCCGTCTGGCACAGGAACTCATCTTCCCCCGGGAACAGGAAAAAATTGTGCCTAATAACAATCCCAACTCATTAATATCAGCTCACGGCAAAAGGGCAATGGCAAAGTCGTGATTTTTCCAACACACAGGGGCAATTGGTCAATGGCAAAGTCGTGATTTTTACAACGAACAGGGGTAATTAGATATATAGAGAGTGCGAAAGAGACTAACGGGTGGGCGACAAAGGAGAGGCGGTGGGGGTCCCAGCGGAAGGGGCAGACGCCGAGCTGGAGGACGGCGAAGGAGGAGGCGGAGTCCCTGACCTTGAGGTACTTCACGTCCGGCGAGTCGACCTCCAACGTCTCCCGCCACGGGGAGCTCGTGATGCCGCTCATCTCCAGGTCCACGGCCACGAAGTCCGCGCTTCGGATAAGAGCCGCCAGCTCACCCAGGGAAGGGAGGAAGTTGGACCGGGTCACGTGCTTTAAAGGGAACGACGGCGTTTGGGTGGAGGCGGCGGAGGAGGAGAAGGAGCGGGAATGGAGGAGGAGGTGGGCCCATCGCGGCCTCATTTTCTGTTCGGGGAGGACAGGGACGAGACTGGGAAAGAGAGAGAGGGGTTTGGTTTTGTGTTCGAGGGAAGACAAGACAGGTTTTTAGTTCATGCTTACATAAAGTAGGATTTAATTATGGTGCAATTTTTCTTCTGGGTTAATTCAATAATTTGGAGGGATTTATGGTACAATTTTGAAAGTCTCAAGGGAATTATTATTCATTAGATTATTTGTTTCATTGGATCTAATAATAAAAACCCTACACCAAAACGCAGGTATGATTTACAGATAAATAATTCAGCATTTTCTTAAATTGATGAATTGTTTTTCAGTAGTAAGTATTAATAATTTTGTATTGTTCTAAATCTTTGTCATTTTGAATGATTTTTTATAATTGAATTAACTAATTTAAATTTTTCTTCGGTATATTTTTTCATTAATTGTTAAAAATAATATGTTCTACTTGGTAAGATGAACAAATAGACCAAAATCGACAAGCCGAATCAAATCGGACCAAAAAGAAAAACAGTATGATACGTTCCCCACGATATGAAAAATTATGATTTTTGGTCTAGTTTCATTTGAGGTATGGTTTTTTCGGTTTGGTTCCAATTTAAATCAGATTAATGGTCCAATTCTAGTTCTAAACTGAATTGAGTTCTAGTTCGATCTCGTTTACATTTTCTTTAAATTTGTAGTTCCAGTTTTTTTGGTTTGATCTCAGTCTGATTTGATTCGGTCAACCTGCTCGCCCCTACTTGGTATTGAAACATTGAAGTCGATCAATCTAAATTATGTAAAATGTTGAAAGATCGACAAACTTTGACAAACAATTGTTTCACATTATTGTATTTTCCATAATTACAATTTTTTTTTGTGTGATCAAAGTTCCCTTGTGAAGTTAAAACACTATCTAAGTGCTTCTGATTTGTCACTTAGTATGTTGAAGATGAATTCATTATTCCCCTTATTTTAATGCAAGTTATTGTAACCATATGTTTGAAAATTTTAAAATATTCCAATTAAGTTTCTAATTCGTTTACAAAAAGTGTAATTTTTTGGATGTGCATGAAATTTGTTTTAGAATTCAATTTATTCATTTTCTCAATTCTAATAATACCGTACGATTTAAAAAGCGACGATTGTAAACAATTTAATGTTATATTAAAACGTAAGCATCTAAGAATTTATAATGAATTCCTCATTCTAAATTAACAAAACACAAAAAGAAGTGAATTTATCGTAGAAGTAAATATAGATGCTCATTCCAAATATAAGAAATATTGAAGTCTCATTAGTTGAATGTATGAGTGGCACATTATAATATAATGACATAGATGTGAACATAAGAGACTCAGAAAGTTGGATACGTTTATATTGGCTTATATCACCCGTCATGCAAATAGTAATTCTAATCCAAGTTCGAACTGATAAAATCAATGTTGATACTTACTTCAACAAATGACTGTTATTATGATTCCTCATATTGAACATGTGGAGTAGCTGCAATCAATTGTACAAAGTTTGGCTTCATTGTCTTGTGCGGCTCAGTAACAATCTCTCCACCTCATTCTTCCCTTCATTCTTCTCCTCATTCTTGTGTTTCGCTATTACGACGCCATGCTACTGTCAGCTCTCTGCAAGGTGTATGGACTGAGAGTTCTGATTCGCGTCGGATAGGAGGATGAATATCCAAATAACAGCATGTTCTCTGGCATGAGTGCAGCTGAGAGTACCCAGTGGCCATGTATGCATCTTTAGCCTTGATCAAGGTTCATCCTTGTGATTTGAATTAGCCACCCGATGTCAATCCGGAGACGATAGCAAGGGTTACTTGTTGAAGTAGCTTCTAACCCCAGTGCTTAATCGGTTACATATTCTCACTTTCGAATAACCAGGCGAGCTGCAAAAGCCCCGTCGAGGGAATGCTTTACTGGGTCGGAGGAGTAGAACCCTCTGTCTGTAATGAATCCAGATGGAACGAATTTGTCTATGGGATCTATGCGGAACTCCTGTTGCAAAATACCAACAAGGACAGTGATGAGGAAACTAATATCCAGTAGAAGCATCGTGTAATTGAAGGGAGTTATTACACTCACAGGATGCCTGCTAAGAAATGCGTCCACTCTCTCCTCGTTCTCCTCGTGATCGATAGAGCATGTGCTGTATACCAAAACTCCACCAGGCTTCACCAACCTGTACATGCAGCATCAGATTGTAAACAAAAATGATGTAGATACTCTGGTCCATTTGGTACCAGAAAGGGGAGAGGAGAATTTCAATCTCACATGGAAGCTGCATCAAAGAGCTCATCCTGCAAATTCTTAAGTTCTTCCATATCCTCCAATCTCCGGTTCCAGCGCAAGTCCGCCCTCTGGCCATATGACATAACATAGTTCCATAACAAGGAAAAACTGGAGGAAATGCCGGAATTCAAAGCAGCCAATCTGCCTATAAGGGTTACCTTGGAGAGAACACCAAGTCCAGAGCACGGTGCGTCAAGCAAAACCTTGTCGTACTTAGATGGACACTCATCCTAACAAGAATTTCAAAGAAAAGGCATTGTCAGATGCCCTTATATTCTCTACTTCTAGCTTTCTGTAAGTATCCTAACTTACCACAAAGGTGCCAAGATCAGCTGGCACAACGGTGATGACACTATCAAGCTGATGCAGTTTTGCTGTCTCTTTAAGGATTCTCAATCGACCTTTGTTTTTGTCAATAGCATAAACTTTTCCTACAGCACAGAAATGTACAACCATTGTAGAGTTGCCCAAATACAAACTAGAGACATATCATCTGTATAGCAGAACAAAGAAGTTGGTCACTAGGAAATAATGTTCTATTTATCATTGAAGACCGATCACTCAACAGGTGGGGGATAAGTGACTTGGGGCAATTTCTCAACTTGAGAACCTTTAACTATCAAACTTGAATTGGTTTCTAAGAGAACTTTTTAGGCTTCTGGTTGAGAATACATGGTAAATCAATAACGTAAAGGGTCCCGATATCCAGCAGAAGAAAAAACAAACACCACAAGAAGGTGATATTACGAAATACCTTTTCCTCGCATTTTGGAGGCCATGTAAAGGGTCTTTCCTCCAGGAGCAGCACAGCAATCAATAATGTTATCTCCCGGCTGAGGATCGACAATAGAGCCTATCAAACCTGCATGGAATCCACTTCACAATTTCAATTTCTGTTTCCGCATGATAAATATGCTTCGAAGTGTGGAACTGCAAACCTGCACTCTCATCTTGGACAGCACAAAGACCTCGTTTCAGTAATCCAGCTTGGATGACAATCTGGACGAAAGAAAACATCAACAATAAGAATGTGATCACTGCAGTGCATTTTAACAGGGCAAACCAACTCAACCAACTAAATGTAATGCACAGTGGGACATAAACACTAAAGTTTCCCCATACAAAAAATTTTTTATTCTTCAACAATTTCAGCTAGTTCTCGTATGGAACTTGTCAAATTTTCAGAGCTAATATCTGAAACGATTGACCAGATTTACATACAGAGAGATGTTAAGAGAACGAGTTATTGCAGGACCAGAAACAACAATGAATGGACTCTTTTGCATGATACCTGCATTCCAGTTTTTACACGAACAAAATCGTCTAGGTGCGGTGAAAGCTCATGAGGAACCTGTATTAAAGGGTTCAAGCTCAGTGAGTCAACACTGATACTGCTGCGGCAATAATTGATGCATGATAACATGTTGGTGAGCCATATTTATCCACAGTAGACGAGGAAACAAGTTGAGCAAGCAAACATAGGAAATAATTCTTTACTGAGGAATAGTATTATCACGTGTAGTGTGGAATGATTCAGATCAATGACAAGGAAATGACAAAAGCCATAAAATGGCATCATTCACCAAGCACCTTCAATTCTTCGAGCTGCATTACCAGATCCGACCGGGAAATACCTTTGCCAGTGTTTGCTCTGAACATGAATGAAGCTCAATGAGAAAGGACGAAGCATAGGTTTGATAGAGAACATGCAAGTCAAGAGAAAACCTTAGGCTAAAACTGGGTTCACTGTTGTTCCAAATCATCAAGCTTATAGCCTTCTCTTGACCAAAATATTCTACCCAACGCCTCACCATCCACTGCAATATATCGGAAGTGGAACGGAAAAGCGATAAAATAAGTTCCAACTTTCCATAAACCGTTGATAGCAGAGATTCACGAATCACAAATATCATGGTAATCAAGATCTAACCACCGGGTGGGAATGGATAGTGGCCAGTGCACGTGCTTGAGCACGATCATTGCCTTCCAATTTGGGAACTGGAAGGGCATCACTTTCCTGCAGAGCCAGAAGCCAAAAATAATAAGATACCAAGTTCCTGTGGAAACTTTTTGAAACTTAAACGATGCTTCAGGACTTTCTGCATTCCATTTTTCTATTCCTTTTTCTTATTTTCCCTAGTTGGATTATGGCACACCACATATGTAACAACGCGGGCAACTACTTTTTCTTTTCTGATGAGGTGAAGACAGTGGACAAACCTTAAGTGACACTAGCTTTCGAAGAATCGCATTCACCATACTGCCAGCACCAGGTCTAAGGGCAACTTTTGCAAGTGTCACATTCTGCAATTGTACTTCCATAAAATCAAACAGATATACTTCATTGGAACATCACTTAAAAAAAAATCAGACACACAGGCGAGGAAAAAGAATATTCTACAACTCCAGTGTACTCATTGATTCCATACACCTTCAAGCAAGAAACATAAATTAATTGATAAAGGTAAGGATTTCCGATTAAGAATAAGGCTTCCAATATAAATACTGTGAATGAATATAATGGCTTGAGGAATAAGGAATAAAATCCAAGTTCAGAGATAGATGTTTGAGGTTTATATGGTGAATGAGCTTGTCAGTCAAAATATTGTAACTGCTTGACGAATATGAAGGAAACCTTTGAGCATACCTCATCGACAACAGCATATGAAGGCATGTCCAGCTTGACAATCTCATAAAATCCAATTCTGAGAATCTGTACGGAAAGGAAACAACATGTTAGACTTGTTGCATATATAGACTGTCGCAACCAAGAAGCTGGTGGGAAAAAATGCAACATACACAAACAGTAAGTCACTACGCCTCTTCGAGTTGGGCATGATAAGAAGAAGCACGTGAGAGGCCGAAATGAATAACTTACCTGCACAAGTAGAGGTTCCATCTTCTTAAACATGTTATCATGGCACAGACTGCAAATTAAATGGTCAAGAAAACGTCTCCAGCGGATGGTGCCTCCAACAATCTCTGTGACCTGTCCAGAATCAAAAGTGAGAATTATACATCTAAATCACAACTTAAGTTCCATTGCAGCCCAGAGATGACCCATTTTCTTTCACTTAAAAGAAAAAGGGAACACCAAACCATCTGATTGTTGAGCTCCAAATCAAAGACAACTACAAGGGAAGCAATGTTACCAATCTAAGATCACGGTCTTCTAAATCCTTGGTTCGAAAGCCAAGAGTTCTTTCCACATACTGCATCTCATTTTCACCAGAGCCTTTCCCTTTCTCATTCAAAAGATCGGCAAAAGCACCACCCATCTCTATTCTCATCAACCTCACAGCAGAAACTGAACACACCACGCCACGCCAAGTTCAAAACAAAGGGAACAACAGGCCAGGAGCAGACTTCTAATTGAAGAATATACAGAGTGAATGAGAATGTGTACCGGCTCTATGCGGCGAAACCTCCAAATTCAACTTGGGAGCTTCTTGCAATGGACTAACTGGACCTGCGAAATCCACAACATCACTCAAAAGGCGTGCAGATATACAGTTGCTAGCAAGCAAAGAGTACCAAAACCAAAAAGAGAAAGCTACTTCTTTCTCTGTTATGGCCTAAGCCAATGGAAACAGATAATATTTTTACACAAACCCACATCCACTGAAGCTTGAAACTTTTGAAGTGGAGCCCTTCCACTATCTTCTCCTCTTGTCTGGGCCGAGACAAGCAATATCAATCATCAAGTTCTTGCATTTTCTCCTAGTTCTAGAAACAGGAATTGAAATGTACTTCCTCTTTCCATTTTAGACAACTCACCAGCTACTAGAAACTTAGTTTTTGAACAGGATAGTGGAGTCTAATTCGTAATAAACTAATCTCATTAGGATTACCACATTGTTCATTGTGGATTGTTCGACATTGTTTATGAGAATGAGAAATTCATCAACAACTGCTTCAAAGCTTCAAACTTTAAACTGGGATACATGCAGAAAAGAACAAGTCTTTTTGTGCTCCCTTTCACTGTGACATAGTGGCCACGTAGCAAACAACAATGGGCCACGGGTGTAGTAGGAGCATTTGGCGTTTAGATCACTCTCTGTATCCAACCCAAAACTTTAATCAAACGAGTCTTTTCTATTTGTTACGTGTTAATGAGTCTTTTCTTACTAATTATCCGGTTATAAGTATATGTCGTTTGTTATTTCTTATTAGAAGTCTTTCCATTTCGTATTTTCTATTCCAAATTAGTAGTCGCGTCCAATTAGGTTTTTAATCGTCAATCAAGAATTATAATACAGTATCTTCTCCTACTTTTCTCCTCCTCCTCAATTTCTTCTCTCTAATTCTCTCTCTAATTCTATCAAGACCCAGCAGAGTCCTTCCAAGTAGGAGCAATTGGCATTTATATATCTCTTCGTATCCAACCCAAAACTTTAATCAAACGAGTCAGTGGATTCTCCAAATACCAACTAGCAACTAGCAATTAGCAACATAGTAATCCCGACGAATACGAGCAATAGCAACCATCAAGCCCTTACCTCTCCTCCTGGTACCATGAGCAGGAACTGAGGTGTGGGCCCGCTTTGAGAACCTTGGAGGCCTGGAGGGAGCATTAGGCGCGTTGTGGGCACGCGCGCAAGTGATGGGAAAATGGAGGGAAAGCATTTGCACCACCATTTTAGTTGAAGGCGCTTCGAAGATGGATTACTTTCGCGGGTTGGATAACGCTAATATACTTTTCTCTGTTCTGTCGTCCGGTCAAAGGTGACTGGCTGGCTTCCTGTGGGTGGCATTTTTGGATTTGGATCATCCAAAGCTAGGTGTTACTTTTATGTTTTCTACTTTTCCCTTAAAGGAGATGTTATAATTTAAATTTGATCCAAACATTAGAGTTATGAGTATTCCAATTTTTTATATTATAATAAAGTTGATCACCTTTTTAATTAACAACATGATAATTTTAATATATCAAACATCTATTTGGTAGTTAATTTGTGGTTAAATTGGATGAATGCACTTGCAAAAAATAGAATAGTAACAGATTTTATTTCTTTTCTAAAAGGTTAATGGTTCAAATTCTACTGTTTGTAAAAAAATTATTTAAAAAAAAACTCAAAATCTTTTAAATTCAAAATTTTTTTAATCTAATTAACTAAATTTAAAATTTAATCAACTGAAAAATTGAGCAAAAGGCGATATTCCCATCCTACGCGATCGACTTTACTATACCTAACTCCTTTTTTTTGGTGAAAAATACTAGCCAACTCCTTCACAACGAAGGAAGTTCGAAATGCTCTTGTTTTCTTAAAGAGGCTACCTATTTTATATAAAGTTCCAAAAGATTGCGTGCTATGCATTATTTGCAATAAAACGAAACTACTAGAATAATTAAAATGGAATAAAAAAAATTGATCGTAATTAGAAAACATAGTTAAATATTTTTAATTTAATAGTATTATACCATAATACATTTAACACTATTTGTTGTAGATATGAGAGTAGTAATGAGAACAACGAGAGATAAAATTTAACTAGCTTAAATTTTAAAAAAATTAAATTACATTAGTTCTCTAATTTGACATATTTGTTTCTCGTTTTTTTTATTTCGCAAATTGATTAAAAAAATTCTTATTTTGACCAAATTATACTCTGAGACCCTGAAATCAAATTAAAATTTTGTCTCATAAAAAAATACGCAAAATGATAAAAATATCTCTGATATAAAAACATATTCTCTCTTCTCTTCTCCCTCTTTCCTCCGCCCTCTTTCTCCTCCGAACTCCCTCCCATTCTTTTCAGGGACGGATCCAGAAAATTTATATTACGGGGGTAAAATATTTAGAGTAAATTACATCTGGCCCCCTGTAGTTTGGCATATTTAAGGCTCGCACCCCCGTTTTTTTCAAACCAATTAAAAAACCCTACTGTGCAAACTAATTATACAATTTACCCCCTCGTGCCGGAATTGGCATTTTTTCCGGCAAGGAGACACGGGAAATAACTATACTACCCTTATACTAAAAAACAAAACAATAACTTACAAAAAAAACCACTCCTCTCCCTCTCCTCCTCTCTCTCTCCTCCTTGCTCCCTTCCCTCCCTCCTCTTCATCCTCCTCCTCCCTCCTGCCTAGCCCAAAACGATAGTCGGGACTCGGGTCTCGCCCATAACGACGAGCATAATCCGTAATACTATGCTCATACAATAACTTGGAAAAACTTGGAAATCCAGCAACCATTCTCATACAATAACTGTGTCTATACAATTCTCGCGAACCACAACCGTGACAAAATTCCAGAAACCCCCCAATATTACCGAACCCAACTTCGACCACACTCGAAATTCAGATAATAAACAGAAGAAAACTGATTCGAATAAAAAAAACACAGAGCAAGCTCAATTCGAATTCGACATACTCCTTAACATCCAATTCAAGCAACTCGCCGATCAATTCGGACCACGCAACAAGCTGAGGGTCCTCCATCTCCGCAGAAGGCTCCCTCCCACCACAGTCAATAACCGCTTGCACGTTAGCAAAAATCAACAGTCGAGATTACCTAGCGCAGGATCCTGTCGATTCTGGGGTCGCCCAGAAGCTCCCTCATGAAGGAGTGGTCCCAACGGAGATCCTCGAGCTTCTTCTTCATTGGAGAAACGGGCTACTCCATCGCGCCATCACCGTTACCCTCGACCAGGGTTTGGTTTTTGAGGAGGCGGGAGGTGGCGTCAATTGACGGCGAGGCGGCGAGGTCCATAGAGGAGATGTCGCATGCGAGGGGAGAGGGGTAAGTTTGGGGTTTCGGGGGCGGAGAGGGGTAAATTGGCTCCTTTTTATGTGTTTAAAGTCTCTTACTTTGTTGCTATTTGTTTGTTGGAGATTTCTAGAGGAGGAGGAGGAGGAGGGAGTAGGAGGAACAATGAGGGAGTAGGAGGAGCAAGGAGGGAGGGAGGGGAGGAAAGAGGAGAGAGAGGGAGTGAATATATTTTTTTATTTTTTTAGTATAAGGGCAGTATAGTCATTTTTCGTATCTCCTCGCCGGAAAAAATGTCGATTCTGGCACGAGGGGGTAAATTGTATAATTAGTTTGCATAGTAGAGGTTTTTTAATCGGTTTGTAAAAAACGGGGGTGCGAGCCTTAAATATGTCAAACTATAGGGGGCCAGATGTAATTTACCCAAATATTTATGTACTTCATGCAATACAAAAAAAAAATCGTAATGAGGAGAAATTAGTCTATATCAATGGGGGCACACTCTTTTTTTCAATTAAATATATACCCATAAATTTTTTTTATAGGGGCAATTGCCCCCACATGACCATATATACCTCCGTCCCTACCAGGACGGAGCTACATTAGTAGCTCTGGGGGCAATTGCCCACACAAAAAAATATACTTATATATTTAACAAAAAAA
>SOPF01027415.1:56699-79842 GCA_012979155.1 Hypericum perforatum
AAAAAAAGAGTTTGATTCATTGATATTGACAAATTTGCCCCCATAGTATGAACTATACCCCGTAGTATAAACTTTCTAGATCTGTCCATGGTCCCTATTTCTTCTCCTCGCCATCCTCCTTCTCCACCCTCTTCCTTTCCCTCCTCTCCTCCTCCGCCCTTCTCCTCCTCCTTCCTCTTTTTCTCCTCCTCCGGACTCTCCTCTCCTCTGCCTTCTTCCTCCGGACTCTCCCTCCTCCCCTCTCCTACTCCTTCTCCACCTCCTCCTTCCCCCTCTCTTCCTCCTCCCCCCCTTCTTCCTTTTCCTCCTCCTTTCTCTTTTTCGATAAGGGGATCAGAGGGAGAGAGAGTATTTTTTTTATTTTTTCTGCGCGGGTATTTTCAGTTCCGACTTCAGGGATCTCAGGGTGTGTTTGGTACGATTTCTGGACATGACAGAACAGTACTGGACAAAACTACTTGTTCTAAATGTACTATCCTATGTTTGGTTATTTCAGTACATGATTAAATATTTGTCTATTTCTCAATTGTATATGTATAATAATTGAATCTAAAATTTTGTTAAAGACAAAAACATTCTACAGCAGATAATATTTATTAAACTGAGTAAAATCAATCATTACATTAACAATAATGTTATATCATAGAAATAAAATCTTTGAATAAAAAATCAGAATTAAAACTAAATATTCAAAAATAAACCTTATGAATTTAGATCATGTTAATTACATTATAGATATTTTTAATATGATATCACATAATTAAACAAATATGTTTTTTTATTTCATATAATATTGATCCACATGAGGTTTTTTCTTAACTTTGATCATGTGGTTTTTTTAGTTTTGAAAAAATATTCAAACATGCGTATTTTTTCATAATTTGTTTTAAAACAATAACTATTCCTTCATGCGATACCGATACATGTAAAGTTTTTTTTTATTTTAATCTCGTACTTGTTGTATGTTTTTTAAAAAAAATTCATTCGTACCCAAGTCACCCCTATATTTTTATTGTCATCTTGATATAGAATAATATCCAAATCGAGTTAACATTTGAATATTGCCACGAGTAAATATTAATACAAAGTAAATTTTTTGTATTTATATACTTATTGATAAAAAAATTCAATTGGTGTCTCTTAGTTAATAAGTTCTCATGTTGCCTTAATAATCTAAATTCAAGAAGACGTGATTGAATTAATAAAATGAAAATCTCTTGGTTGATCATTTTGTTGAAAGAAAAAATTTAAATGGGTACCGTGTCCATCTCTTCCTCTTCCAATTTAAATCTTTTTTTTTCCCAATTTTATCCCTAACCCCTATAAATACCAAAGACCCACTCGCTTCCGAGCTCTTCCTTCCCTCAAAGTAATCTCAAAGTTTTTCCCCCTTCCTTCCTTCATCCTAAAATCGATCTCTTTCTTTAAATCACAAAAACCCTAATCCGCAATCCGATCCCTAACCCCGATTGGACCTCCCAATCTCCGGCTAAATTGCCCGGCGACGATATCCGATCGTCGTGAATAGTGCGGTTCACATAAACCCTATCATCGGCCTTCAATTACGCTTCTTTGTCCGGTTCCGGTCAATGCTCCCGTAGGATTGTAGCGGCCGGCCGACGATGAAGCTCAAGAAGCGGAGGTCTTTGGAAGTGGTCAGTTCGCTTTCCCACTGCCGCTGCCTTTTTTGCAAGCTTGATCGTTTGATTAGTACCGACCCAAAAGGCGATTGATTTTAGGGTTTTAGTGTTTGATAACAAGAAAAGGTTGATACCTTTTTAGTGTTTGATGACGTGCAAAGGTTGATGCGTTAATGGTAATTGTCCATGTGCTGTTTGTTAGGCAGCTTGATGCTTTGAGTGGAAATTCCCCTGTGACGGACCTGGAAGAGGGGGGACATGCCAAGTCTCCGCTTGGGATCATGTCTTCTTAGGGCTTGTTTGGATCATGTGTCGTTAGTTTTTAGTTAGATATTTGTTTTCTCTGGGGCGGTTTGCCATTCACTTTCGTTTAATCTCATGTAATGCATACTCGTCTGCTTTTTACAGCCTCCAAAAATTAAGTGCTTCATCAATAGAGTTACAGCTACTCCACTAGAGAAGATAGAAGAACCCCTTCAAAATTTTCTTTGGGAGTTTGACAAGGTAATTTTTATTGACTATATTTTTGGAAGGTTTTATGATTGATGGATTCATATGCCTGGTCATGATTTTTTTGCTAACTTTTATTGTTTGTGGTGCAGGGTGATTTCCATCATTGGGTTGATTTGTTTAATCATTTTGATTCATTTTTCGAGAAGCATATTAAACCAAGAAACGATCTCCAGCTTGAAGACAACTTTTTGGATGCTGATCCCCCCTTCCCTAGAGAAGCAGTTCTTCAGATTCTTCGAGTAATCAGAATTATATTAGAGAATTGCACGAATAAACATTTATATAAGTCTTATGAGGTAAGATTCTCGCTGTACAATTTCCCGCTTCTGTTGATAGGAGTTGATGGCGCAGTTCCTCTTTTATTCGTTGTTTTATGGAATTGATTGTTTTGTTTATGTACCCTGAATTTTATGCCTCTTTGTAATGCAGCGACATCTCTCGTATCTTCTCGCTTCCACTGATCCTGATGTTATTGAGGCTTGCCTTCAAACATTGGCTGCTTTTCTGAAGAAAACTATTGGAAAATATTCAATTCGAGATGCTTCTCTAAGTTCCAAGTTATTTGCCTTTGCTCAAGGCTGGGGTGGGAAGGAAGAGGGTCTGGGGTTGATTGCCAGTTCTGTGCAAAATGGATGCGATCCTGTTGCCTATGAGTTGGGTTGCACGCTCCATTTTGAATTCTATGCAGTAAATAATTCATCAGATGGTTCCTCTGTTATAAATCAGGAGAGACAAGGCTTACAAATCATTCATCTGTCCAATGTTGATAGCTGTCCCATGGCAGACTTAGAGCTCTTGAATAAGCTAGTCACAGAGCATAAAGTTCCACCTGATTTGCGGTTTTCTCTGCTGACGAGGCTACGATTTTCCAGAGCTTTTGGTTCATTGGCTTCTAGGCAGCAATACACTTGCATTCGTCTATATGCTTTCATTGTTCTTGTCCAGGCGAGCAATGAGGCTAATGACTTGGTTTCATTCTTTCATTCAGAGCCAGAGTTTGTGAATGAATTGGTTTCTATGTTGAGCTATGAAGATGCTGTTCCTGAGAAAATTAGGCATTTGTGTTTGCTATCACTGGTGGCTCTTGCGCAGGATCGGTCTCGTCAGCCTACTGTGTTGGCAGCAGTTACATCTGGTGGACATCGGGGAATTCTTTCCAGCCTTATGCAAAAGGCCATTGATTCGGTTCTATGTGATTGTTCGAAGTGGCCCATAGTCTTTGCCGAGGCACTCTTGTCTCTCGTGACAGTTTTGGTTTCATCGTCATCAGGTTGCTCAGCAATGCGCGAGGCTGGCTTCATTCCCAGTCTCTTACCTCTCATCAAGGACACAAATCAGCAGCACTTGCACCTGGTTGGTACAGCTGTGCAGATTTTAGAAGCTTTTATGGATTACAGTAATCCAGCTGCTTTACTGTTCCGGGAGTTGGGTGGTCTAGAGGATACCATTTGTCGGCTGAAGATTGAAGTGTCTTGTGTAGAAGCCTGCTCAAAGCAACAAGGTGAAGATCCAAATATTGAGCGGGGGAGTTTACAGATTACTGAAGGAGCTTCCTCTAATCTAGATAGTAAGGGCCCTCTTTATTCTGATGCACTGGTTTCATATCACCGACGTTTGCTAATGAAAGCATTATTACGTGCTATTTCTCTTGGAACATATGCCCCTGGGAACACTTCTCGTATTTGTGGATCCGAGGAAAGTGTGTTGCCTGAATGCTTGAGTACAATTTTTAGACGGGCAAAGGATTTTGGTGGTGGAGTATTTTCACTTGCAGCCACTGTCATGAGTGATTTGATTCACAAAGATCCTACATGCTATGCTGTATTAGATGAAGCTGGCCTCCCTGCTGCATTTCTCGATGCTATTATGGATGGCATTGTTTGTTCTGCAGAAGCCATAATGAGTATACCTCAATGCTTAGATGCTTTGTGTCTCAATAATAATGGCCTTCAAGCTGTCAAAGATCGAAATTCTATAAGCTGCTTTGTAAAGATATTCACATCAAAAGGGTATTTGCGTGCTCTCTCTGGGGAAGCTACAGGTTCTTTATCTAGTGGGTTGGATGAACTTATGCGCCATGCTTCCTCATTGCGTGGACCTGGAGTTGATGTTCTGATTGAAATTTTGAATTGCATTGCTAAAATTGGGTCTGATATAGATCCTTCCTGCTCAGTTACTGATATTCCTTCTTGCTCTACCCCTGTCCCTATGGAGACTGACACTGAAGAAAAAAGCTTAGTAGCATCCAATGACGACGTATCAAAGATGGAGTGTGTGGAGCAGGCCTCAGAGCAGGCTTCTGATTCTGTAACGGCAAATGTTGATTCCTTCCTTCCCGACTTGGCATGCAATGTTGCTCGTCTTCTCGAGACAATTCTTCAGAATGCGGACACGTGTCGTATTTTTATTGAGAAGAAGGGTGTTGAGGCTGTTATGAAGCTGTTTACTTTGCCTTTGATGCCCCTTTCAGCACAACTTGGTCAAAGTGTCTCTGTTGCCTTCAAGAACTTCTCTCCGCAACATTCCGCTTTGCTGGCTCGGACGATGTGTTCATTTTTGAGAGAACACGTGAAATTAACTAATAGCTTTTTAGCATCAACAGGGGGAGCCCAGCTTGTATCTCTTGAATCTGCTGAGCAGATGAAGGTTCTGAGATGTCTGTCTGGTCTTGATGGTATGTTGTCTCTATGCATTTTTTTGTTGAAGGGGACTACAGCTGTTATTTCAGAGTTGAGCTCTGCAGATGCTGATGTCTTGAAGGATCTGGGAAGGGCTTATAGGGAAATCATTTGGCAAGTGTCTTTGTGTGATGACTCCAAGGTGGATGAAAAACAGCATACTGAACGAGAAAATGAGGGTGCAGATGGAACTTCGTCTAGCTCTGCTGGAAGAGAGAGTGATGATGATGTAAATACTCCCGCTGTTAGATATATGAACCCAGTTTCTACTAGAAATGGCTCTCAGCCCGTTTGGGGTGCAGATCAAGATTTCCTTTCAGCATTACGTGCGGGAGAAGGTTTTCACCGTCGTGGTCGACATGGGTTGGCACACATTCGAGGTGGGAGGGCTGGTAGACACCTGGATGCTTTAAACATCGATCCTGAAGTCCATATGAATGTTACAGAGACATCTCCACCTGAGATGATGAAAAAAAGTCCTGATGTTCTTGTCTTGGAAACCCTAAGCAAGCTGGCTTCCACCATGAGGACATTCTTTTCATCTATTGTCAAATCTTTTACATCGCCAAATCGCAGAAGAGGTGATATTGGTTCTCTGAGTTCTGCTACAAAAATACTTGGAACTACTCTTGGGAAAGTGTTTCTTGAGGCTCTCGGCTTTTCTGGATATTGTACATCTGGGCTTACTACGTCACCATCTGTTAAATGCCGATATCTTGGAAAGGTTGTGAATGACATGGGAGCACTAATATTTGATAGCAGGCGAGGGTCTTGCTATGCAGTTATCATCAACAGCTTTTATGTGCATGAGACCTTTAAGGAATTGCTCACTACATTTGAAGCCACCAGCCAGTTGTTGTGGACACCTCCTTATCTTGTGACGTCGGGTGTTGATAATGAAAAGGAAGATGGAGGGCATAAATTGTCGCATAGTTCATGGCTGCTTGAGACACTGAAATGCTACTGCCGCGTGCTTGAATATTTTGTTAATTCTTCATTGCTTTTGTCTCCTACCTCCACATCTCAGGCTCAACTTCTTGTTCAACCTGCTGCAGTTGGTCTGTCTATTGGTTTGTTTCCAGTTCCAAGGAACCCAGAAGCTTTTGTTAGAATTCTCCAAGTGCAGGTTCTTGATGTGATACTACCTGTCTGGAACCATCAAATGTTCCCCAACTGTTGTCCTGGTTTTGTGGCTTCCATTGTTTCTCTTGTCACTCATATATATTCTGGTGTTGGGGACATCAAAAGGGATCATAATGGTGTGATAGGCAGTGGAACACAGAGATCTGTAACTCGACCACTTGATGAATCTACCATTGAAACTATCGTTGAGATGGGTTTTACGAGGACAAGAGCAGAGGAAGCATTGAGGCGTGTTGAAACAAACAGTGTTGAGATGGCTATGGAGTGGTTATTTAGTCATCCTGAAGATCCTGTGCAAGAGGATGATGAACTGGCACGTGCACTTGCTTTGTCACTGGGAAGCTCAGCAGAAGGATCTAAAGTTGATAATTCTGACAAGTCGGAAGATGTCTCAGTGGAAGAGGGACAGTTAAAGGCGCCTCCGGTTGATGATATTCTTGCTGCGTCTTTGAAATTGTTTCAAACTTGCGACACTTTGGCATTCTCTTTGGCAGATTTGTTTGTGACCCTTTGCAATCGAAGTAAAGGAGAAGACCGTTTGAAGGTGGCTACTTATCTCATTCAGCAACTAAATCTCTGTCCATTGGATTTCTCAACAGATCGCACTTCTTTGTGTATGCTATCACATGCTTTGGCATTGCTTCTTTACAAGGATGAGTCTGTACGGTGTATAGCTTGTCAGAAGGGGATAATACCTGTGGTTGTACACATTTTGGTGACTTTTATGGAAAGAAATGAATTCCAGGGGGAAATCCTTGCCCCTAAATGTATCAGCTCTTTACTTCTTATATTGGATAACATGCTGCTGGCCAGGCCCAGAATTGCTTCTGAAGCTCCAGAAAGAACTCAAATAGCTTCTCTGCCTGATGCATCTGCTCAAGTATCAGTTCTAGATGAGAGGTTAGGCCTAGATAATCTTGAGAAGGAATTTGGTGCAGCCGTTGACAATATCATGGGGAAGCCTACTGGCTATCTGACTCTGGAGGAAAGTCAGAAGGTTCTTGTAGTTGCTTGTGGACTGATGAAACATCGTATTCCTCCCATGGTCATGCAGGCTGATCTGCAGTTGTGTGCACACTTGACAAAAACTCATTCTTTAGCATTGCAGTTTCTTGACAATGGTGGTCTAGTTGCTCTTCTTAGTCTTCCGAGTACTTGTTATTTCCCTGGATATGACACTGTTGCATCATCAATCATTAGGCATCTCCTTGAAGACCCTCAAACTCTACAAACATCTATGGAGTTGGAAATTAGGCAAACCTTCAGTGGAAATAGGAATTCTGGTCGTATCTCTCCACGTGCTTTTTTGACATCCATGGCACCTGTTATTTGTCGGGATCCCACAGTGTTTATGAAAGCTGTAACTGCTGTTTGCCACCTAGAATCATCTGGTGGCAGGAACTATGTTGTTTTATCGAAGGAAAAGGAGAAGGACAAAGACAAATCAAAAGCAGTTATTGAAGATTCCATCAAGATTTCTGAAAACAAGGTAAGTGATGGTGTGGGGAAATGCACCAAAGGCCACAAAAAGGTTCCTGCAAATCTTGCCCAAGTAATTGACCCACTTCTTGACATAGTTCTGAGCTATTGTTCGGAGAAATGCAGGGAAGAGATTGAGGCTGGTGTGACGTCAATGGAAGTTGATGAACCTACTAAAGCAAAAGGCAAATCCGTAGTTGATGGCTTGAGCAAACTGGAGTCTGAATTTGAAAGATTTGCAGGACTTGCAAAAGTTACTTTTGTTCTTAAATTTTTAAGTGATATTCTCCTTATGTATGGGCATGCTGTTGGGGTAATATTGAGAAGGGATATGGAGTTGTGCCAACTGCGAGGTTCTAATCCTACTGGGGATGGTGGCTTACTTCATCATGTCTTGCATCAGCTTTTGCCAATATCTAGTGACAAATCTGCTTTGCGTTTTGACCGGAGGAAGAAATTATCTGAAAAGGCTTCTTGGTTCCTGGTGGTTCTCTGCAGTCGGTCTGGTGAAGCGCGCAGGCGGTTGGTTGTTGAACTTGTAAAAGCTATGTCAGCATATTTTAATGTGGAGAGCAATTCAGCTAATAGCATTCTATTGCCTGATAAAAAGGTTTTTGCTTTTGCTGATTTGGTGTTTTCCCTTCTGTCAACAAGTGCACTATCTAGCAACTTGCCTGGCTCTGGATTTTCAACAGAAATGGCTAAAAGTATGATAGACGGGGGAATGGTGCAGTGTTTAAGTGGTCTTCTTCAAGTGATTGATTTGGACCATCCCGATGCCTCCAAAATTGTTAATCTTATAGTCAAGGCGCTGGAGAGCTTGACCAGGGCTGTGAACAATGCTGAGCAGGTAGGGAAATCAGAGGTTCTGAACAAGAGAAAATCCATTGGTTCTAATGGAAGACTTGATGATCATACAAATGTTGCTGCTGTTGAGACCGCAGTGGCAAATCAGAACAGTAGTGGCACACAGGAAGGTGGTGATGTTGAAGAAAGTATACGCCAGCAAGGAAATACTTCGATTTTGGGTGATAATGCGGCAAATCAGTCCACAGAACAAGATATGGGGATAGAAGTGGAAGAAACAACAGAAACCAACCAAGTGATGGAGAGTGGTGCAGATTTCATGCATGAAGAAGTGGAAGACGGTGTCCTACATAACGAGGACCAAATTGAGATGACTTTTCAAGTTGAGAACAGAGCAGATGATGATATGGGAGAAGAGGATGATGATATGGGAGATGATGATGAGGATGATGAGGATATTGCAGAGGAAGGTGGTGGTATGATGTCCCTTGGTGATACTGACGCTGAAGACCATGATGATCCTGGGTTGGGAGATGGCTATAATGATGACGTTGTCGATGAGGATGATGAAGATTTTCATGAAGGCCGTGTGTTTGAGGTAAGGTGGAGGGAAGCCCTTGATGGGTTAGATCGTCTGCAGGTTCTTGGTCAACCTGGAGCTGCGAACTCTCTCCTTGATGTAGGAGCTGAGCCATTTGAAGGGGTGAATGTAGATGATCTGTTTGGTCTACGTAGGCCTTTGGGGTTCGATCGTCAGCGTCAGAGTAGTAGATCATCATTTGAGCAGTCTCTGACTGAAGTGAATGGATTTCAACATCCCCTTCTCTTGAGACCTTCACAGTCAGTCGATGTCATGCCTTCATGGTCATCAGCTGGTCATTCATCTAGAGGTTTGGAATCCTCACCTAGTGGGACCTTGGATGTTGCTCAATTTTACATGTTTGATGCCCCTGTTCTCCCATTTGACCACATATCTAGTACTTTGGTCGCCGATCGGTTGGGTCCTGTAGGACCTTCCTTGGGTGATTATTCTGTGACTTTGGATTCGATGCAGATGCATGGACGAAGAGGGTCAGGTGGTAGTAGGTGGACTGATGATGGACAACCACAGGCAGGTTCCCAAGCTGCTGTGATTGCACAAGTGTTAGAGGAGCAATTCCTGAGTGAAATGCGCAGCATTTCTCCTCCTAGTGATGCTGCAAGGCAGTATGATACAGAATTGCAGGATAATCAACCACCCGTGGAACCTTCATCTACAAATGGCCAATTAGTAATGGAAGACAATAACAGAAGCAGTCAGCATACTGAAGTTCCTCATGGAAATGGAGAAGAAGTTACTTGTGGTCAGCTCAATTTATCGGCTGAGAATGTCCCCCACCAAGAGCACCTTGATTCTGGGATTTTGCAAGAAGGTGAAAATAGACACGAGGCGATGGCAGTTCAACCAATATCTTTGAACAGCTCACCAAACAGGGATGAGGGCACAGAGATGGGCTGTACTGATGGCATTGCTTGTGAATTAAGTGGAATATTGCCAGGAACAGTCAATACATCTTCAGAAAATCTTGTTGCTGTGTTCCCTGAAGGGTTAAATGAAAGGCCTCCCAGTCACCCAGATGTGGCTGTCGAGGCTCTTGGTTCAGATAGATCTTCTAGGGAAGATGGCCAGATTTTGTCCAGTGTTCATGTGTTGGTGAACTCTGATGCAGATATCACTAATCTTGATATTGAGAATGCTGAAGTGGATATGGGTGCTGATATGGTGGAAGGAAATCGGTCTCAGCAATTCATTCCTTGCACGAATGACCGCTCATCCAGACAAGATGCAGTGGTCCCTCAAGATGATACTCAGGTGGACCATAGTACTGGGAACAACGAAGCTCAAGGTACAAATGCCATTGACCCAACCTTCTTGGAAGCCCTTCCTGAAGAGTTAAGGGCAGAGGTCTTGGCTTCTCAGCAAGCTCAGCCAGTACAACCTCCAACCTATGTTCCACCTTCTGTTGATGACATAGATCCAGAGTTTTTGGCTGCCCTTCCTCCTGATATACAAGCAGAGGTATTGGCACAGCAGAGAGCACAAAGGATTGCACAGCAAGCTGAAGGACAGCCTGTAGACATGGATAATGCATCAATTATTGCTACTTTTCCTGCTGAACTCCGTGAAGAGGTATGCACTTTATAATTCTTTTGCTGTGCTCTTTAGCCATTAGCAGTGTCATTTGACCTGTTTGATGTTTTTGTTTATAGGTACTTTTGACTTCTTCTGAGGCCGTCATATCAGCATTGCCTTCTCCATTGCTTGCTGAAGCTCAGATGCTCAGGGATCGAGCAATGAGTCATTATGGAGCTCGAAGCCTGTTTGGAGGCGGCCATCATCTAACTAGTCGTAGGAATGGCCTGGGATTTGATCGGCAAACTGTTATGGACAGGGGTGTTGGAGTTGCAATTGGGCGTAGGGCAGCTAATGCTAATGATTGCATGAATTTGAAGGAAATTGAAGGTGATCCTCTGCTGGATGACAATGCCTTGCGGGCCTTGGTTCGTCTCCTACGATTAGCTCAGGTAAACTATGAGTTTATTTAGTTCCAGAATTTTTCCTGAGTAGTTTGGTGCGGTTTGATCCTCTTTTTGGTACGAAAAGGCATATCATGAGCAAGTGTCAGCCATCCCATTCTTTGAAATGAATAGTTTTTGCATTGTTAATTGTTATCAAATTGCATATTTTATGACATTCATATAGATGTAGTTTGAGAAAATGGGCAGATAAAAGAATGTAAAAGAAAAGAAACACTACATTCGTTACCTTTGTTGCATAGGTAACAGATGTGAAAATCTGGAGTGGGTCGGATGATAGGTATAATTTGAGCTTTTTTTTAAGAGTCTCAGACTTATTGTACTGTCTCCTACGGCATTTGGTGCAAGATTTTAACATCTTCTCTTGTTTCTGTTTGTCTCAGCCCCTTGGCAAAGGTCTTCTTCAACGGCTACTCTTAAACCTTTGTGCGCATAGTGTTACAAGGGCCACATTGGTTAGACTTTTGCTCGATATGATTAAACCCGAGGCTCAAGGTTCTGCCTGTGAGTTGGCAACAATCAACCCCCAGAGGCTATATGGTTGCCAGTCAAACGTCGTCTATGGTCGATCTCAATTTTTGCATGGTAGTTGCTGAAACATTTTCTCGTATTGTTACATTTTGTTTCTGGTTTCATTTTGTTAACGTTTAATGTTGTTTCCCACAGGTTTGCCGCCTCTGGTATTGCGCCGAACCCTTGAAATCCTAACTTACCTAGCTACAAATCATTCATCTATTGCACAAATGCTATTCTACTTAGATCCATCAGATGTTCCAGAACCATCTGCTCAGGAAACCTTAGAAGCTAAACCTGATAAGGGCAAAGGTAAAATTGAAGATGGAGGTGGTTTTGCTAAACCCTTGGAAGATGTAGCTGATATTCCTGTGGTGCTGTTCTTGAAGCTCTTAAACCGGCCACTTTTTCTTTCCAGCATTGCACATCTTGAGCAGGTATAGTTTTCTTAGCTGCATTAGAAGCTCTACAGCATTTATTTACTATACATCTTCTACTTGATGATTTTGGCCTTTCTGTTCTTGGTTATTGTATTACTCCTTTTAGTTGATGCTGTGTGCCTGTTTTTTGTGTGGCTCGCTTGCACATTAGGTTATGGGATTGCTTCAAGTGGTAGTTTATACAGCATCATCAAAATTAGAATGCCAGTTACGCTCTGGACGGGAAGCTCTGGATACACAGCAGCAACCAGCCAGTGAATCCTCTGGCAATATTCAAGAAAATCCAGAATCATCAAAACCTGAATCCAGTCAAGATGAGAAGGCTGCCAATGTTGAATCAAACAATTCAGAAGTGAAGAGAAATGTTGATATATCAGATGATGGGAACAAGAGTGCTTTAAGTATTTTCTTGAAACTGCCACAATACGATTTGCGCAATCTGTGTTGTCTGCTTGGTCGTGAGGGGTAATGTGCCGAACACCAATTTTTAATTGGAATATTTCAACCGTCTTATCTTTGAATTAGTTATGCAGCTCATTTCTCATTTTTTGGATTGGTGGATTACTAACTTCTCTTCTAATTGTTTCAGTCTCTCTGAGAAAGTCTATATGCTAGCTGGTGAAGTACTTAAGAAGTTGGCTGCTGTTGATGTGCTCCATCGTAGGTTCTTTATTTCAGAGCTTTCAGAACTAGCTCTTAGTCTGAGCAGTTCAGCTGTTGCTGAGCTTGTTACTCTCAGGAATACAAACATGTTAGGTCTTAGTGCTGCTTCTATGGCTGGTGCGGCGACCTTGCGTGTTTTACAGTCACTTAGCTCCCTGAATTCGGAGAATTCCAGTGAGAACACCGACCTTGGTAGTGACACTGAGCAGGATCAGGCAGTCCTTCGGAATTTAAACAATGCACTTGATCCACTTTGGCGAGAATTAAGTGAATGTATAAGTGTCACAGAGATGCAGCTGGGTCAAAGCACTTCTACTCCAATTACGTCAATTGTAAACACGGGAGAGCATTTACAAGGAACAACTTCTTCTCTGCCTCCTGTTCCACCAGGAACGCAGAGGCTTCTCCCTTTTATCGAGGCTTTTTTTGTCTTATGTGAGAAGCTTCAGGCACACAATTCCTTGTTACAGCAAGATAATGCAAATGTCACAGCAAGGGAAGTCAAAGAATCTACTGTGTGTTCTTCTGCTTCCTCAGCCTTGCCTTGTAGCCAGGATCCTCACAGAAAGTATGATGGTTCTATCACATTTACCAGGTTTGCTGAGAAACATCGCCGTCTTTTGAATACCTTTGTTAGACAGAACCCCAGCCTGCTAGAGAAATCACTATCCATGATGCTGAAAGCACCGAGACTGATTGATTTTGATAATAAGAGAGCGTATTTCCGCTCAAGAATTAAGCAACAGCATGAACATCACCTGTCTGGTCCTCTACGGATAAGTGTTCGGCGAGCATATGTTCTGGAGGATTCTTACAATCAGTTGAGAATGCGTTCCAGTCAGGATCTAAGGGGACGATTGAATGTGCAATTCCAAGGAGAAGAAGGCATTGATGCTGGAGGGCTGACTAGAGAGTGGTATCAATTACTGTCAAGGGTTTTATTTGACAAGGGGGCTTTGCTCTTCACTACCGTGGGAAACAATTCAACTTTCCAACCAAACTCCAATTCTGTCTACCAGACCGAACATCTGTCATACTTCAAGTTTGTCGGCCGAGTGGTAAATCTTTGAACCAGTGCTTGCATTTTTGAATTCTCGTTGCGAGGCACTTTGTTCTCGTTTCTAACCTAGTATTTTTATGTGTTTTATCTGTTGCAGGTTGCTAAAGCATTGTTTGATGGACAACTTTTGGATGTGTACTTTACACGGTCTTTCTACAAGCATATACTTGGTGTAAAGGTGACTTACCATGATATAGAAGCTGTCGATCCAGATTACTACAAAAACTTGAAGTGGTTATTGGAGGTTAGCAAGTTAATTAAGGCCCTTCTTCTGCTCTTCTACGTGTATTTTCCGACAGTGTTACAAGAACTCTAGTGATCCTTTGTGCAATTGACTAAATTCTTATTTTTGTATCCTTCTACAGAATGATGTAAGTGATATACTTGACTTGACATTCAGCATGGATCCCGACGAGGAAAAGCAAATCCTTTACGAGAAAACTGAGGTACTAACATAGCAGCTTGAGTGTTAGATGTCATGTCAATTCTGGAATCAATGAGTTAGTCTTCTTCTGTTCCTTTCTTTCCCCCACATATACTTGGCATTTATTTAATCTGTTGTGTTTTCTGGATAGGTTACGGATTACGAGCTTAAACCCGGTGGGAGGAACATTAGGGTTACTGAAGAAACGAAGCACGAGTATGTGGACCTTGTTGCTGACCACATTCTGACGAATGCTATTCGTCCTCAGATCAACTCCTTCATGGAAGGCTTCAGCGAAATGGTCCCCCGTGAACTGATTTCCATTTTCAATGATAAAGAGCTCGAACTGTTGATTAGTGGACTTCCTGAAATTGACTGTAAGTTGCTTGCTACCATGTAGCAGTGGCCTTATTTTTCTTTGTAGCCTTTTCTTTTACATAATCTTATACTGTTGTCATATACTCAGTGGATGATCTCAAGGCAAACACCGAGTACAGTGGTTATACCGCTGCATCCAGTGTTGTTCACTGGTTCTGGGAGGTGGTTAAAGATTTTAACAAGGAAGATCGGGCACGGCTGCTACAGTTTGTCACAGGAACATCCAAGGTACTCCTGCTACAGTTTGACTTACCATCAAACGCTTTGTTGCAAATTTTTGTGCCTTGCTGCTCAAGCAAAGCAATAAACGTTCTTCTCGTTGTAAGACAATTAGTCTTACGTGATATACATATGTTGAATATGGTCTTGGATTTTTACCGTGTTTTCCTTCAGGTTCCGTTGGAAGGTTTTAAAGCATTGCAAGGTATCTCCGGTCCCCAAAAGTTTCAAATTCACAAGGCATATGGAGCTCCTGACCGGCTTCCATCAGCTCACACCTGGTGAGTTGGGATTAAACTATCGATCACTATTCCTTAATCTTTTAATCGGCTCAAAATATGCTGAAGAACATCGTTGTTACGGTATTCTCTTTGCAGCTTTAATCAACTGGACCTGCCGGAGTATACCTCCAAGGAACAGCTTCAAGAACGCCTGCTACTTGCCATACACGAAGCAAGCGAAGGTTTTGGCTTCGGTTAACACAGACGACCATCTCCCTCGTCCTTGGAACAGCGATACCTACCCCGGACTGACCGGAGGTCTCGATGTACATGTCAGTACTTGCCCGGCGAATTCCCTTCTCATTTGCTGTTTTATCCACACGAAACCGGAGCTGAATTGTTTATTCGGAATTGGTTGCAGATTAGAAGGACGTGGTAGCAGCAGTGCAGTAGTAGTCAGCAGCAAGGAGTAGATAGTTTGGTTTGAGAAACAATAAAGGGTAAGGAGGTTAGGGATAAAAGTAAAGGCTACTTATTAGTTGGGGCCTGGGGAATTTGTACACCGTTTTTGGGTTTTGAGCCGTGACCTTCTATCCTAGCAAAGGCCCATAAGATTAGATGTTCGTGTACGACCTTCTCGATTAATATTAGTTAATTCTTTCTTTTAACTTAATATGGGTTGTTTTTGTGGTCTCTGTCGAACTTTATGAATATGGATTAGCTCCGTCATTTAGGGATAAATCAATGCTGGTCGTGGGGTCGACCGACGTACCCAAAACAAAAATTAATTAAAGTTATAATATCAAAATAATTTTTGAATAACAAAAACTATGCCAGTTTTACAACATATTTCAATGATTTGAGAATAATTTTCATTTTAATATGGTCATAAATATATAATTTTAAATTTTAAATATAATATTTTTAGTTAAGTTAGAAATTTTTTTAAAAAAATTGATCTTGGGGTGTAAAAATTATTTTAACAAAACTATCAGCAGAGATTTATTAATTGAAAATGCACTTCGTTTTGTGTGGGGAACTTAAATATGAGCAGTGTTCCATCTTTACTATCTCAAGCTGGAATTAACAAGATATGCATTTGTACTATATTAGAACGCAGTAAAAATAATTTTATTTTATTTTATATACCTAACTCAAATTTTAAGTTAATCTACTTTCTGGGAATAGCATCAAACAAATAGACATCATGTATCAGGAAAATATTTTAAATTCCATGCATTTGTCTTAAATAATTTTTTTGTCCTTTTTATATTTCTCCATTCATCCCAAACCCCACAACCTTCCACAGTCTGATGCCTGAATATTCTCTCTGAACAGTTATCCTCTGCTCAGTTTCCTCATTAAATTATCCCAAAATCCGACCAAAAAAATAAAATAAATTAAATTATCCCAATTCCCGATATATATTTACTATTGTGCTTCCCCCAAGACACGATTTTTATTTATTCCACTTTTTTGGGCTAAAGGGTGGAAGTGTCAAGGTGGGTTCTTTCTTGAGCAGTTCCCTCTGTTGTATTCTTTCCAACGATTTCGATTTTAATTTTCGTTTGATATGTGTTTCTGGTGCTGTGAGCCAGTTTTTGTCTTCTTCTAGTTCAGTGCTCTTTTGGGTTTCGGGATTTGGGAGAGGATGCTACTTTTTTATAATTTTATTGTTATTAATAACTGCAGTGGCAAGTGAAGAGCTTGTTATATAGTGATCTGGGTCGGTCTGCCTTTTGCTCTTCGAGATTTTATTCCCTTGAATTTTGATTCTGCATGGTAAATTTCGTTGCTTTAATTGGAGTCTGGTTTTAGGGTTTAACAGTCTTTTAAAGGGTTTTGCTTATTTTAAGCTTTCTCGGATTCTAGGTCTTGTGTTAGTGAGTTCTTACTCAAGTGAAGTTGTTCTCTTTGGAGTACTTGGTCTTTGGGTATTACCAGAATTTCTGCTTTTGCTATCTTGGTTAGTTGATAGAAGAAGTAGTTCTCAGTTGAAGGTAGGGTTTTGGAGATTTGAACTAATCTTTGGGTTTACAGACATCTCATGTTCGCGGGCTTCTGGGTTTTGTCCTTTGACAAGTTCCCATTTTGATTGTCATGGCATGACACTCATGTCTGGATTTCAATTGATGATATCGTTCTTCGATGACAATTTGCTGCGTTCGCCGTATTTTATCGCTTGGTGATTGAAACATACGTGGCTTCGTGAAGTTGTTCCCTGAAAGGATCTGTTATTTGCATGGTCAGGTTTATTCTCGACCACTGTCATGGATTCCCCTCAATCCGTTGTATCCCCATTCAAGACCTCGATGGAGCCGGAGAAGTTCAAATCAGGCCATGCTGTTCCTGGCTCTGATGGCTTTCTGAAGGTTATTGATTTCTCTAGTAATGATGCCGTGGCTACCAATTCGGGGGACTTTGTCGGTGTTATCGAAGTTTACATACATCACGCCAGAGACATCCAAAACATATGCATTTACCACAAGCAGGATGTATATGCTAAGCTTTGCCTAACAAGTGACCCGGAGGAAACTGTTGCTACCAAAATCATCAATGGCGGTGGAAGGAATCCTGTTTTCGAAGATAATGTCAAGCTGAACGTTAGGACGTTTGATTGTTCTTTAAAATGCGAGATATACATGATGAGCAGGGTCAAGAACTATCTGCAGGATCAGCTATTGGGTTTTGCTTTGGTGCCTTTGTCGGAAGTAGTGATCCAGGATGGGAAGTTGGAGAAAGAGTTCTCCCTTTCGTCCACCGATTTGTTCCATTCACCTGCCGGGTTTGTTCGGCTGTCTCTTTCTTACAGTGGAGCATCGCCTGAAGTGTTGGCTCTTCCTAGTGCTACACCAGTAAATGGTTCCATACAGGATTCGGAGATTCAAGAATCAGTCTGTAGTGAATTTGATAATATCGAGTTCCCCGATCCAAGCATCATGAATGAAACCCAAAAGATGGTTTCAGAATACTTTGGTGTCCCCTGCACTAATTTGGATTCCGAAACGTTCGAGAGCTTCGATTCAGAATCGGGTGTTCGCCTGGTGGAAAGCTTCTCGACAGCTACTGTTGAGTTTGATCAGGCTCCTAAGGTTGATTCTCCCCCCAGCAGTGTCTCTACTAACGGCGTTTCCTATTCATCCGCTGCTGCATCCTCCGATTCTGATGCAGCTGCAGAATCAGTAAATCGGGAGAATGAGGTGCCCCCAAGTTACGAGACGCTCGTGAAGCCCATGGTTACAGTCAACAAGGTACCTGAGTCAAATGTCGTGCAGCAGGACATAGTGGACATGTATATGAAAAGCATGCAGCAATTCACGGAGTCATTGGCGAAGATGAAGCTCCCGCTGGACACCAAGCCCGGACCAACCAGTTCGGGAAGTTCGAGCTCCTCCGACCCAAAGCTCCAGACTCCGAAGAGTGCCAATCCGCGAGTCTTCTACGGGAGCAGGGCATTCTTCTGAGGATCAAAGTTGTAGTGGTATCAAGAGCTCACATGTGACTTCAGACTCTTCATAGGGCAGTGACTAATTCTAGTAGCTACCTGTAATAATGGATCATGTAATATGCAAGCTCCTCGTTTGCTGTGGTTGACATGCTTAGTTGACCCGCCTTTTACCATGTAGTATCCTTTGAGCTTTGTTATATAATTACAAACTTGTGTTGGTATATTTGAAGTCCCATTTAGTAATCTTCCAAGTAAACTTGTGTTGATTCAGAGATTATAGATTGAGTTTGGCACAAGCATTATAAACAATATCTAAGAGAGACCTCAAGGGCGAGAGTTGGTCAAGTGATAAAAATACACAGATTCATTTGAGGAGATTTTAGATTCTAAGTTTCATGAATTTAAAAAATTATTAAAATGTCATCTTCTGATACAGAGTTCGATAATATTTGATTATTGAAATCAGAGCTTAAAATAATTCCAAGAGATACTTTTCCAAACTTCGAGCTATGTTATCAAACCTTTAAGTCTAACCAATAGTTGTCTTTGTTCTTCAACATTAATTAGACCAAGATTGAGAATTCCCAGGACATTAAGCAGCAATCAATTATTGCAGTGGAAATTGCATTAATACTCGCCCAATTCCTAATATTTTTCTAAATAATATTTTTTTTTCTCTAGTAAAGAATTTCCGACGAAACAATCAGAGCCCATATAAAACACATGATGGACAGGAAAAAGGAGAGAAGTTTTCTCCAAATAAGTTTACACTTTCCAGAAGCACCATCTTTTTTATAGGCTCGTATTTTAATACTCGTTGGACCGATTAATTCATGTTCAAGCAACACATAACCACACATGCATTTTAAGCTTGAACAACTTTGCACCACTTTCGGTCAAGGAATCCAACATGTTGCAAAGAAAATACCCGAAACGAGGCCAATAAAAAGAGGAAGGGCATATGGACTCCAAATCCCAAGAGGGGAGGACCACATAGTTATAGCATCACAAGAAAGCACAAATATAAAGAAAGCGATGTGGAAGCACAAGCAAGAGGCATTCTGTCCAAATGGGGCCAATAATGGATAAGGGACGATATGATATGACCACACAGAAAGGCCCCAAGGAAATGGCAAAAGAATCCCATGAAAGATACAAGCAAAAAAGGTCTATAAATGCATCAATGTCATCATGCACACACTGGCATAAAGTTCCAAGGTTCATCGAAAACATCCCGTGTATACATCGATCGGTTAGATGAAGACACGTCGATATGGAAACACAGGAGGAGAATCAGATAACAAACAAGTGAAGGGAAACTGATCATCTATTTCATCAGACAAATCAATCAACGAACGATGCTGCTTGTAAGTTGCTCCAACCAAACTGTCTAAATACAAAAAAAGAACAGTGTTTGGTGAATTATTTGTAAGGGATCATAAAACGGTATCCCCCGTAACATTACACGCTTAGTAGATCAAACAGTATCTCGCATTACAATTGGGAGAGACAAATCGGGAGGAACAAGAGGAAATATACTGACACCAAGCAGCTCCTTGGCTAGGCATTACACAAAGAAATAAGAAGATTATAAAGAGAAAAAAAAACCTATTACCCGAAGAAATATTATCGCTGGTGCGCCTCTCCGAAGATGGACAATACATTTGTGGGAACCAATCTTCCAATATATATCCCGCAATCTGATTTTACACCTCACTCAAATGCCAAGAAAAGGAACCTAGGCTTCTGGCTGATTAACGAACAGAAGATTAATCTTAAAGCTTACACAAAATCCCTTGTAAACTGCTTTTCCTCTGAAGTCGTACGCTCCAATGAAGAACCATCGTTAGCCTATAAGATTAACGTCCATAAGCTGAATTTGACCTAAGAGGAAAACTTATGAATTCACAATCTTTCGCGTCATTATCCAAATTCTTTCTACTACGATAGTATTCTGATAAGATCATATCTCCTATGTTGCAATTCCTGTGAAAACCCAAAATAGCAAGAATCAGCCTTAATTGTTCCAATGAGAAGCATCTAGGGAACTTTACAGAGCAAATGCGAGAGCTACTTATCAGAATTAAATGAATATAGATAGTACCACAATCTTTTATGGCAAAGGTTTGGATGAATCATACATTTGTTAGGTTATGATTTATCACTGGTCTAAGAGAAATATCTCTAACTGTTACTTTGATCTATAATGATGAGCAACATTATTTTTCTTCGGTGTGGTGTGCCAACAAAAATAAGATTCATGAAGATATTTGATAACGTTGCAGACCAGGATTACCTCTATTTGGTTGTCTACTTGTAACACCATAATTTCCAATGTAACTCTCTGGATTCTTAGCTGTAGCATCTGAAGCTATATCCCCAAGGTCATAACCAAATGATCCCGAAGTATCCAGCTCAGGTGTGGCAGACCTCCAAGTCGAATCACCGTAAGCAGAACCGCTGCGATACAAATCACCATACGAACCCTCATAGCTACCAGTGGATCCGAGAAAGGATGAAGTAGGTGCTACATTTGTTACACTGTTTCTACCATATCCTCCTCCTCCCCCCAAACCGTAGCTGTTGTCACCATTTCCATAGTTCAAACTGGGATTGTTGTAACCAGTAGCAAGACCACCACCTTGAGATGAAGTGGAAGACTGACCCCAATTTGCTCCACTATTTCCAAATGAAACACCAAAACCTCCTGTTCCAGAACCAATGAAAGCACCAGGGCTGGTAGGATTAACAGAAGTACCGAGGCCTCCATTTCCCCAGACATTCCTAGCACTTGGACTGAGAATGGAATCATTTCTCGCATTTCCAGCATTATATCCTATTGGAGTGGTGTACCTTCCTGAATTCCCATTGTAATATGGACTCAACATCCGGCCATAACCAGGATTACTTGCAAAGTTGGAGCCTCCCCCATAGCTTGGACTCATACCTGGCTCTAAGTTCATGCTCATTCCATAACCAGAACTCCCAAAAGGAGGAGAGGCACCTCGCGCATTGGCGAGAGGATTAAACCTTCCATCCATTCTCATGCCAAAACCTCCAATAGGACCTATATTGTATCCTTGGGCATAAGCATTAAGGAAGTTGTTGGCCCTGGTCAAATTATAATTAAATCCTAAAAGAGGGCTCCGACTAGGACCTGGGGATAGCTCTTTTGGAACAGCCCTCTTGACCTCCACCATTTTACCATTGAGTTCATGGAATGTTTTATGAAGAACTAGGTCCACTGCTTCCTCTGAATCATAGGTGATAAAGCCAAAACCTCTAGGCCGTTGGGTATTATGATCATACATAACCACTACATCTGTAATGTTACCATATTGCTCAAAGTACGTCTTAAAATCGCTCTCTGTGACCGTAGACGCCAGACCACCAACAAAAATCTTTTTGGTGCGTCCAGGACCAGGAGAACCATGAATGCTACTCGGAGTTCTGTTCAGAATGTGTTGATCGTCTCTAGGAACTGCTTTCTTTGCTTCAACCTGTAAATTGAGAACATAACCATTAGCACCCCAATGAAGCAATCACATTGTGTTCCCACTTCAACAATAAGATGCCTTTCTGCCTTCTTTATTTCCTTACAAAAGCCAAACTTGAGCTTTTGATGTTACCGAGGAAAATGTAGGTAGGTTCATAACGCAATGGCATCCCTCATTTTGAAAAATGGACTTCGGTATTAAACTATTAACTGCAACTTTCATCACCTCGAAGTTTCAGATACTCAATGCATGCAGTCCAACATTAAGACAAGAATACACTCGATTCAAAATGGTGATAGCAAATTCATGATCAAGGAAGTCCAAAGTAAGACGAGAATAAACTCGATTCAAAATGATCATAGCAAATTCATGATATGGGAACTCACAGTGCGGCCATCAATTATGTGCTTATCCATGATGACCCTCTCAGCAACAGCAGGATCAGTGAAGACCACGAAACCAAAGCCACGTGCACGGCCGGTAGTTCGATCTCTCATGATCACTGCCTCCACCACTTCTCCATACTTGCCAAAGTACTCCTTAAGACGTTCCTCGTCAGTATCCCATGAAATCCCACCGATGAACAGCTTACCGTGATCGGATTCCATCTTTCTCTACAATGACACGTCAAAAACAAATCGTCTTGTCAATCAACAACACCAATCCAAATCCAACAAAGCCCTCAACATCTGATCAGCAATTCATCAATTTGATGCAACTTAATCCGATACTAACAATAGCACCATCCAATTACATATCCTTGACAGGTAATACTACGCCTCCAAGGCGTAAAAATCGAGTCTTTACAAGCTAGAAATCCTCGGAATCAGATTGAATTGCCAATGGAAACATCCAAATGAGTTAGAAACCATACCAGATACGATAAATCAGACTGAATCTGATTGGTTCCCGACCAAGGAAGCAAAATCCAATCTGGGATCCTCTGATCCTTCCACCATCAATCAGAACCCAATCCAGAGGACCTGATCATCAAACAAAAATCCAAAATTGAGCCTAAAGATCCAGACTTTAAATTATGCCCAGATGGAGTTCAACAGAGATCAACACAAAAAGGGAGCTTTAAAGGTGAAGCATTAACCATTGGCGGGAAGGACCCAGATGGGAAAATCGGTAGAAACTAAGATCTGAGGAATGGGTTTGTGGAGATTGAAACAGAAGACGCGGTGGAGCTCATGTTCTTTTTTTTTTTCCCTTGTTTCTTCTCTCTCTATTACAAGGGAAGGTCCCTTTTGCCTATGATCCTATCTATCTATCTATATATCAATCTCTCTCTTATTATCTTTTCTTGGTTATTCCACTCCTCTTAATTTTTTTTGGTGAGATTCCACTCCTCTTAATTAACTAAAAAGAAGTGGGAACTTGTAGAAGAATGGGAGAGAGAGAGAGAGAGAGAGAGAGAGAGAGAGAGAGAGAGAGAGAGAG
>SOPF01027415.1:79852-126271 GCA_012979155.1 Hypericum perforatum
GAGAGAGAGAGAGAGAGAGAGAGAGAGAGAGAGAGAGAGAGAGAGAGGTAGGTTAGCCAAATACTTAGTGTTAAGAATATTTAGAAGAGCCTAAAACATTGATGGGATTGAGAGATGATGATCCCTCCATCTTTCTTTGTTTTACAGACACTACAAGAAAAAAAGGCTAAAATATTCCCACCCATACATGCGTTTTATTTTTTTTTTTTTATAATCAAGTTTTGGAAATGGTTATTAGCTACTTTTTGGTGTTGGGATTGGATTTGCAAATTAATGTTGCATCATATGTTTTGGAAATGGTTGATACCCCGACTAGTTGTCGTAGACTTTTTTTTTTGGTGGGGAAGGTGTTATAGACTAAATTGTCATACTTCTTTACGACTCTAACTTGTGGTTTATTACTCTTAACTTTTGGTGTATTTCTTCAGATATAATTCAAGATGTAATATTATTAAAATGTTCATTTAGAAGACTAAGTTCTTAATTCCATTTGGTTTTGCGATGGATTCGTGAATTATACTTCATCGCATTGCATATTTACATGCTCTTTATTTTCCATTGCGTTACTGTTTTAAATTTTTTATGTTTATTTTGATAAGATATTTTTTTGAAATACTAGCTAATTTGGTCTCTTAATAATGTTATTTTAACTCCATTTGGGATGGATTTGTAAATGAAACTTGCATCACATGTTTTCACTTATGTTATTCAAAGTTCAACAATGTGAAATCATATTTACAGATATTTTCTGAATTGTATAGGTTACATTGATAAGATTTAAAATTAAAACTTAACTAAATAAATTTGATTATATTATCAATTATCAAACTATCGCTGTCAGATTGTAATTAAAACTTGCATCACATTACGATACATTGCAACCACCCTCATACTCCTTGCTTGTGCTTAATTCCAAATCTGGTAAAACTGTTGTCTTGTTCAAGGCCAAAAGATCAGAATTTTAGGAGCTCCTTGTGTGAGCATGAAGTATTATTAGTTCACATTTCCACAAAAAAGTATTAGTTCATATTGACAAACGGTTGATCACGAGGAAATTGTTCTAAAGTAATCTGGGTTAGGCTTTTCATGAACACGATATCAATATTAAATATTTATAAAGAGATTTATTTTGTCTTCCAAAAAATTATCTACAAATTTGAATTAATTAATTTATTTAGTGTATCGCGAGTTAATAACCTCAAATGATAAGTAAAGAACAATTTATAGTCCAGAAATATTTGTCTATTATTCACTTAAAAATTGAATTATGAAATTTATTAGACCCCATGATTAAAAAACAAATAGTCTTTTATGTGTTTCATCAATTTTATATCTTTTTTCCTCTACTCCCTTGCTGTGACATTCCAACAACTAATACCTTTCCTTTTTTGGCTGGAAAAACTGATATTATCTTTGCAATTTGATGGATACTGAATGCAAAGTCCTCCTTTTATGGCTCAGATTCTGTGTAAATTACATGAGCAAGAAATGGTGTCCATTATAACAGAAATTGACTTCTTCAATTGTTTATGTTATTCCAAGTGTTGGAATTATCATCCTTGTTATTATCAAAATCCAAAAAATAAAAAATATGTCATACATTCAATAGTACAATGGAGGCTAACTGAGTTTGTTCTTTTTACAAGGTTCGTGTTTAACAGAATATTATTTTACCTCCTAAACCAAATATTAGCTAAAAAAATGTTGTTTTCTTTTTTATATACTTGGTATCCATATATTTACTTGATCGATTAATTTAAAATTTGAACTTAATATAATATTTGAATAATGACAACATTCTATAGTTGTGCTTTCTTTTATGAAAACTATCGTGTATCATGTGATAGACAATGAATCTATTTGGTACCGTGTCTAAGTTGATGCGTTCACTCTAATTAGGCTCCCAAATTATAATTGTTGAAAAATCTTTGGATAAAATCTCATAGCAATCTCACCTAAAACTAGTGTCACATCATGGAACTGTTCAAAGATATATTTGAATTAATTTTGACATTTGTTGAGGGGTAGGTTTTAAGGAGTTGATAACCTTGTTCAAGAATCCCTCTATAAATTCTCCGTGGAAAAGAAAAGGGAAAAGAAGTAAGAAATATTAGTTATTCTTCCTAAATGACATGTAATATACAAAGGGTTGGACGACTCCACTTGCGAGAAGAATATTAGTCTAATAAGGGAAACAATGTAACGCAGGATAACATTTTTTTTCAAACAGTTTTTTCTACGGAAACTATTTGGATATACTTAGATCAATTCCTTCATGCTCGGCCCAGCTAAAATCTCGTATAATAACAAAGTTTTCTTTAACAAATTTTGACGTAGCTACATCTCAAAATTCGAGATCTCTCCGTCTTTCAACTTTATAGATGGATTAGTTATACAACTATAAATACCTTGGATTTAATTTAATAACAATATCTACAAATCGGCGCTTACAAATAATGTCAAAGTCGAATATAGTAAAACTTATTTAAACTAATATCGATAAGACAGAATAAAAATATTATTTTAAAAAGGTTATTATGAAATTTACTTTTTTTATTTAAAAAGTAAAATAAAAAATTTAAAGAATAAATATATAAATAATAAAAAATTACTTTGTTTATATTCTTATTAACTAAATTTTGACTTATTATGTCATACCAATGTTATATTCGATTGATATATTTTCTTAAAAAACGATTACAATAAATATTTGAAAAATATTGAGAAAATATATGATTATGTAAAATTTGTCAAACAATCAAGTCTACTACAAAATAATATTTTTAAATATTCTTTAAACTTGAATTGTCTAAAAATATATGCATTTATATTACAAAACCCCAATATTACTTTATACGAAAATTTGAACCAAAATTTATCACTAAAATTTTCTGAAAAAATAATAGTTATCACATTTTTTACACTAATCTCGACTCTAAATCAAATTTTTATTATTACTTTAAAAAGGTTATCACATTAGAAGAATTCACTTTACATAAATTTTACTGACCTAGTAATAGTTTCAGGTTATACAATGACAAAATAATTAAAAATTAACCTTAGACGAATCCGTCATAGGTAACAAAAGAAAATTGGAATATCATGGGAACTTGTCTTTTTTAAACCTTACTTTATTTATTTTGCCCCTTGTCCCCTTCTGGACCAAATAAAAGTCGGTGCTACACATGTTAGTGCACAAATTTAAAGTTCTCACTTATGGTAAAATAATAACTTTTAACTCTGTTGTGAGTGATAAAGATTTAGATTTATTATTTAAAAAAAATTGTATTTTGAATCTTCTAAAAGTTTCTAAAAAAGTCTCTTCATAAAATAAAACCCAATAACTTTTAATTCTTAATACTAAAAGTTTAAGACGATTTTGAGATCTAGGGTGGAACCACAAAAACTTTTTATAGAGAACATATATATCTGTTTTTTTTAATTGTTGAAAGTAAACTCTTCTAATATGATAATCTCTATAATATGGTTAAAAATTTTGGTCCTGAGTCGAAATTAGTATAAAAATGTGATGACCTCTCTACCGTAATAACTAATATTTTTTTTCAGAAAATTTTTGTAGTAAATCTTGGTCTTAGTTTTCACATAAAATAATATTTTATAATAAATACATATATTTAATTATTTTACAAATATAAAAATATTTAAAGATATAATTTTGTTTTTGATTTGTTTCTTTGAAAATTTTTACATAATTATTTATTTTCTTAATAATCTTCAAATAATTATAGTGACAGTTTTCTTATTGAAAAAAATATATCAATCGAATATAATATTTAAATGACGTGATAAGTCAAGATTTAAGTAATTTGAATATAGATAAAGTAATTTTTTTAATTATTTATGCATTATTGTTCAAAATTTTAATTTTACTATTTTTGAAAAAAGCGTAAACCTCTCTTCTTATGTGATAACCTCTTCAAAGTGATATTTTTTTTTTTGATTTCACCGATATCACTTTAGAGGAATTTTATTGTAGTCGTAATGACTAAAAATAGACAATTGTACAAAAATGTCATGTGTTTAATTTGTCTAAAGACATATTGATTGTATATTCGACTCAAAATTTTAATACAATAAAATTGAGTTCAACGAAGGACGATAGGGTTTTAATGTTGTAATTTAATGTTGTAAGTTAGTTCACCAAAGATTCAATTTTTATTCTATTAAACAAGAAAAATCAGTGTTTAATACATGGTTGATGGATGGACACTCTCAAGATAATAACATGCAGTGGCTAGAGACCAGAGAGTGGTATAGATGGCGTCGTAGAGGTCCCCAGGCATTAAAGCTTGCAAGTCGTGGTCAGTTAGATAACAAAGGAATCCCTTTGCCCTTTTATTGCCAATCCTTTTGACTTACGTTTCAAGCAAGAGTAAAAAGTTATAACCCGATTCAATGTGTAAAAAGTTATCAACCAAAAAATAGTTGGGTTTTGGAAGGTCTTTCCAATCCATCATTTTCCATTATAATAGTTATTTGCATTTAATAAGCACTTGCAGGTACAGATGCTGATGAGATTTCTGTTTTCAGACAGTAGCCCAATTTGTAAGCAAAGTGGCAAGGTTCTGTTTGGCTGGGTGGGATGTCAGGTTTGCTAGAGTGAAAAATGATCATCTTTGCCAAATTTATAAACTCATGCAAGAGATCCCCCATCTACAATTAGCCCTTTTTGTTTATTTAGTTTTTTTCTTCTACTTTTATCACCAAACACGTAGATTAGGTCGTGAACCCGAGTTATGTTAGTACAAGAACAAATGCATTAAAAACTTGTCAGTGGAAATACAAGAACATATGTGTTAAAACTTGAGAGTAAGAACGGTATGGTCTTGTTTGAATCAAATACAGATTAGTTAGTTTGATATGCATAGATTCGATTAAAAGTAATTTGAGCCTTCTTTTTTTCTTTTTGCTTTTAATTGCTTTTTGGGTTACAACTTACAATAGGCGTTGGTCATTGGGCTTTATTGGACCCCAAAATGATAAATATACATAACAACTGGGCCCCATATTTCTTGGCCCATAATCATGTAAGGGCTTTACACCTCCAACGGTCAATAAGAAGCTGAGAGAAACTGTCATACTTGTTTGATAATGACACATTCAATTTTTTTTTGTATGTCCGATTCTAACTTAGACTACTCAGCATATTAATGTCCGACCCCCGATTGTAACTTCGCATTCTTTAGCAAACAACAACAATTCTAATTGATGGTATGTTCAGCAAAAACAATGTCAGTACTATATCATATTGCCATGAAATCAAAAATTGGGACAAACTGATCAGAAATATAAGGAAAGAAAATAAAGAGATTTACGGACTAAAACTGCCAGCAAGAACTAGGACAGGGAGGACCACATAGAACTAGGATAGGAGGACCACATTGTATTAGCATCACAAGAAGAGAACAATGAATGTATCAATGTCCATCATGTACAAAGTGGCAAAGAAGTAGAAGGTTCAAGCATTGTGCTTCACAGCAAAAAATTACGAAAAACGAAGAAGTACTAGAGACCTGCAGTTAAAATGCAGTGTTGCTGCTGTGATTCACGGCAAGTTGATGAAGATTCATATAGGCGAAAAAGAAATGCAACTCATGTTGAATAAATGAACAGGGAATCAAATCATAACGTTTAAACTTGCTCCAACGAACTCACACACGAAATGAACAAAGAATGTTTAGTGAATTATTTCCAAGAACTCACATACGAAATGAACAAAGAATATTTAGTGAATTACTTCCAAGGGATTAAAAAACACAATCCCTCGAAATGTTTCGCACTAGTAGATGGAACAAAATCTCAAGTTATAATCAACAGAGATAAATTGGAGGAAGAAGAAAAATTATATCGACGCCAAGCGCCTATTGCTCAACATTACACGGAGAAATAAGAAGGAAAAGAAGTACTCCATTACCGATTCAATATCATTGGTGCAGCTCGCTGAGGGAGAAACATGTTGGGAACCAATCTTCAAGTATATATTCCGCAATCCGATTTTACATTTCACTCAAATGCCAAGATAGGAACCCAAGTCTTTTGGCTAAGTATGGAAAAGAAGACTACTCTCAAAACCTTACTCAAAATCACTTGAAAACTGCTTTTCCTCCGAATTCGTACAGTCCGATGAAGAACCCTCGTTAGCACTATGCGATATTTATGTCTGTAAGATGGACGTGATCAAGAGGAAGACTTGCGAAATTCACAGTCCTTTGCCTCTTCATCCAGATCCTTTCAAATATAGTAGTATGGTGATAAGATCATATTTCCTAGGTAGCAATTCCTGAGAAATAGAACAAATGAAAAAAAACCAGCCTTAATATACTGTTAGCAACTCAAGTACCAAACAGTTGCCGGCTACTTATTTGAAAAAAGACAATCCTAGCCAATATTAGAAAATATGCAGAATAGGGTTACCTCTATTTGGTTGGCTAATGACACTATAATTTCCAATATAATCCTCTGAACTCTTAGTAGTAACATCTGAAGCCATATTCCCAATACCATAACGAAACGACCCAGAAGTCTCCAGCTCGGGCATTATAAAAGTTGAATCACCATTAACAGAGCCATTGTGGTACAAATCCTCATATGAACCATCGTAGTTACTAGTCGATCCAATGAAGGATGATGTCGGTGCCACACTAGTTCTACTGTTTCTGCTGTAACCTCCCCCACCCAAACCATAGATGTTGTTGCCACTTCCATACGTCGTAGTATCACTGTTGTACCCGGTGGCGGAACTGCCACCTTGGGATGAAATGGGAGAAGGACCCCAATTTCCCCCATTGTTTCCGAATGAAACTCCAAAGCTTCCGGTTCCAGAACTCATAAAGGCACCGTGGCTAGTACGATTTGCAGCAGCGGTGATGCCTCCATTTCCCCACACATTCCGAGTGCTTGGACCAAGAACAGAATCATTTCTTACATTTCCAGCATTATACCTTATTGGAGTTGTAGACGTGCCTGAATTACCACTGTAATAGGGACTCAGTATTCGGCCATAACCAGGACTACTTGAAAAGTTGGAGCCTCCTCCATAGGTTGGACTCAGAACCGGGTCTATGTTCATGCCCATTCCATAACCGTAACTGCCAAAAGGAGGAAAAGAACTTCGTCCACTGGTGAGAGCATTAAACCTTCCATCCATCCTCATGTCAAAATTTCCAATGGGGCCAAAATTATATCCTTCAAAATTATATCCTTGCGCATATGCATCAAGGAAGTTGTTGCCCCTGGCCAAATTGTAATTGTATCCTAAAAGAGGGCTTCGACTAGGACTCGGGGAAAGCTCCTTCGGGACTGCTCTCTTGACCTCGACCATTTTACCATTCAATTCATGAAATGTCTTAAGAAGAACTCGGTCTACTGCTTCCTCTGAATCATAGGTGATAAAGCCAAAACCTCTTGGTCGTTGGGTGTTACGATCATACATGACTACTACATCTGTAATGTTACCGTATTGCTCAAAGTACTTCTTAAAGTCGCTCTCCGTGACTGTAGATGCCAGACCCCCAACAAAAATCTTTCTGGTACGTCCAGGACCAGGAGAACCATGGATGCTGCTACTGTTACTTCTGTTAAAAATGTGAAGGTCATCTCTAGGAACAGCTTTCTTTGCTTCAACCTGTGAATAAAAAATATACAAATTAACGCCTAGAGGACACAGTCCAATCTTGTTCTCACTAAACAAGGTACCATGTCAAGTTCCGGGGATATATTCAGTGATCCATACACAAATCAAATGTTACTTAACTGACAAAGGGAAGATATTTACTGAACCAAAGCAAGGTCTTAGACCATCTCAGAGCAATAACGGAAACATAAGTTTGGATATTTCTGACTCCTTAAAGTTTCATTTACCAAATATGATATTTGGCAAAAATAATCCAATATCTGTACTACAGGAGAAAATGTAGGTTCAAATTTCGATCTGGAGAAGGCATATGACCTCCTAACCTCTGAGATTGGACTTGGTATCATGAAAAAAAAAAAAGCTTTCACCATCTTATAGTTTCAAACGGCTCGGTGAGTGCCAAACCATCTTGACAGGAGTAAACTCAGCTCAAAATGCTTCAAGAGAAATTCATGATCAGAGGTCACTCACCGTGCGGCCGTCAAGTATGTGCTTGTCCATGATGATCCTCTCTGCAACAGCAGCATCTGCAAAGACCACAAAACCAAAGCCACGGGCTCGGCCGGTGGTTCGATCTCTCATTATCACCGCCTCCATCACTTCTCCATACTTTCCAAAGTACTCTCTTAGGCGATCCTCGTCCGTGTCCCACGAAATCCCGCCAACAAAGAGCTTACCAAGATCTGATTCCATCTTCCTCACAACCACCTATCCAAAAACAAATTGCCTCATGAAACAACAATCTTAGACCACGCATTCGAAAGACGATAATTATCCCAATAAACAACTGATCAGCAACCCCCAACCAATGCAAAACCGTCCAATTACACATCCCTGACATGCAAGGTTTAATCTTCACAATCCTCGGGTAATAACCGGATCGAATTCGTGATGGAACAATCAAAACGACCAAGAAACCGTACCAGCTACGGTGGATTGGCAAAGTGGGTGGGTCTCAAATCCGACCTCGGATCATCTGATCCTTCCAATACCAATCAGAAACCAATCCATGGGACCTGATCAACAACAACACAAAAAGGAACCAACATTAAAATCGAAAGCTTGAAACTTTAAAGACACCCAGATGGAGTTTCGTGGAGATCAATGCGAAGAGGAGCTTAGAGGCGGAGAATTTACCATTGTGGAGAGTACCCAGATGGGAAGAAGTCGGGGAAAAATCTAAAAGATCTCAGAAATGAGATTTCTGGGTATATATGTTCCCCAATTGTACGAAGGAGATGTTTTTTCAAAAATTCAAAAATTACTTTGAATAAAAAAAATCTTAAATAAAATAATATTTCATGAAAAAATTATCATTGTAACAAAAAATAAAAAAATATGAAAATATATTTGTGGAGAATTTTTTTTGAAAAAATTTCAAAAAGACCAAAGTGAATAAACATACGAGCTGGTATAACGCGAAAAAAGTGCTATTCTCAAAAAAATATACATGTTATTATTGTATGAATTTTTTTTTCAATATGACATAAAATAAATATTAATATCACATAAAAAATATCAACAAACTTTATATTGATTTAGTACGAAGAAGTAATTTATACGGTTCGTTTTCAATCCCATTCTAATAAAAAAAATAACGATAATGCCAGCTCCAAGTAATTGGAATGACCGTTCTAATCCATTTGTGTAATTATCTAACACGAATTGTCATTTCTTATCTCCGGCTTTTGAGTCATTTAGGAGACAAGAGAAAGACTAATACGGTAAGATATCATGGTCCAACAGTTGCGGTAATGATTGGCTTTTAGTAAAAAAACATGTGGAAGTTCAACTTCTAAAAAATAGATTCTAATTTACATTAATTGGTCAGACTCGTATTAATAAGGTAAAAATAAATTTTGGCACCACCAATTTGGTACGAATATTTTAACACAACCAAAGAAATTTGAATTGATTTTTGATTGTATTTGTTAAAATTAATTTATTTTTTTTTCAATTTGATTTAAATTTGTTGTGAAATAAATTGTACACTAAATTTTTTACAAAATTTAATTCAAATTTAATCGAATAAAATTTGTATCGAGTTCATCTAATATGCAAACAAATATATGAGTGAATGAGGTGAAATAGAGGGCAAATTAAAAATTTAACCCTCAATCAGTGGACCCAAGATCGTTTCTCATTTTTCTCAAGTGGGGAACACATTGTGCCCCTTAATTTTTTTTTATATATTTTTAATAAATTTAAATTTATTTCTAGACTCATATATATAACATTTTATTTTCAATATTTACAATTTTTACCTTAATCATCTAGTTCTCTTATTGAAATTCTTAATAAATTTGCTCTTAACTATTAATTATATTACAACTTTTAAACGACTTAAAAAGCAAATAAAGTCAAGACCACGCTATAAAGTAAAGGCTTACTGGCTGTTCATGGATTGCAAGCTCCAAGCATAGCTTCTCGCACAGCGAAAATATGAGAATAGGCCCAAGGTTGCCACGCAAGCGAACTCTCCGTTTTACAGACCAGTCTTCACTCAGTAAGTTATTCATTTATTTATAACTCAATAGACGAAGAAGAAGTCGAGTTACCTTTGGTCGAACGACACAAGGGTAGGGAGGGATTTAGGAAGTCCAAAGTTTGATTCGTGACATATTGTAATAGAATAGGTATTAAATTATGATCTAAAAAAAATAATAAAAATAGAAGAAGAAGAAGCGTCGTATTATTAATATAAACACTCACATTATTATTTAATTAGATCAACAACATTATATATAGCTATTATGGTCAATTATATATTTTTAAAATTGATTATGGATATAATACTTAGAATAATCATTACAATGATAAAAAAATAATGTTAAACTAGCTAAGATTATTATTAATATTATTGAAAGCTTAAGCCTAATCATAAACTCTAAACACTAATTGTAACCTTACATTAATCTTAATATTAAATTAAATACTAACCCTAAATCTTATCCGCAATTTTATCACTAACATTAACCTTAACCCTAAATGTAAATTCAATCTTATATTTATTTATTTTTCAAAAATGTTAAACTCTAAACCTTAATGAAGGAGTTAATTAGAATTAGAATTTGAAATTTCACAATTCGTATTTCAATTTAACTTTATACTTATTAAATATGATTTACCATTTTGATCAATTTAAATTTCAACTAAATCGATTCGAATGATGACATGGAATAACTTTATCCCGACAGACTTAACAAGGACTTGGGCCGGGACCAGATTCGATCCTGGACTCGATTTCCAGGACGGTCCTGGACTTTTTTAAAGTCAGGATCGAATGGTTTTTTCAAGCGGATCAAGTGGTTCCGCAAAACCACTTGATCCGGTTGAAAAAACCATTTGAAAAAACCACTTGATTCAGTTGAAAAAACCACTTGATCTGATAGAAAAAACCACTTGATCCGATTGGCAAAACTATTTGAAAAAACTACTTGATCTGCTAAAAAAAACTACTTGATTTGATTGAAAAAACCATTTGAAAAAACAACCACTTGATCCGGTTGAAAAAAACCATTTGAAAAAACCACTTGATTCAATTGAAAAAACTACTTGATCTGATTGAAAAAACCACTTGATCCGCTTTAAAAAACCATTTGAAAAAACCACTTGATCTGCTAGAAAAAAACCACTTGATTTGATTGAAAAAACCATTTGAAAAAACCGCTTGAAAAAACTACTTGATCCGCTTGGCAAAACCACTTGAACACACTAGCAAAACATTTGAACACACTAACGAAACCACTTGAACATAATGGCAAAACTACTTGATCCCGCACTTGAAAAAATCACTTGATCCGCTTGAAAAAATCACTTGAAGAAACCACTTGATCCGCTTGACAAAACCACTTTAACACACTAGCAAAACCAGTTGATCCAATTGAAAAAATCAGACCCACTTGGGCCTCGTCTAGGAGATAATATGCGGATAAATACCGTGCCCAAAAAAAGAGCTATCACTGCAAACGACATCAGGATGAAGATAAGTCAATTTACTTGGAACTTCTTGGAAAATTTTCGTCGCATGAGTTAACAAAGCGCCTCGGAGTAAAATGCAAGATCATCATCATCGGGTTATCACGGATTAAGTTCAAACAAGTAATTAGATGAACAATATTGGATTGTTTTGATTTAATTAGAAGCGTCACGTTGATTTTCTAAAAATGAAACAGTATTAAATGAGTCACGTATGAGGTAGGTTTGTACTTTTTTGCACAATGTCAACATATACTAGTTCCCATAAAGCAAATATATCCCATATGTAACCATATTCTTGATATTTTCGTTCCCAGAGACCAAATAAATGATATGAAAGTTGATGACCAAAAGTTAAAAGATTCACTCTCCGAATCCCATTACAATGTACATGCTGAAGTTACACCAGAAATAAGCATCAGATGGCAATGGAAGAAGCTTTATTAGAATGCAGAACAGAACCCAAGAGAAAGATGCCATTATTGAACCATAATTTTGGTGCTAATAGTTTGAACCAGGTGTGTCCCAGGTCTCTGGTATGACAGAGCGAAGCATACTCCAATCCCGAGAAGTCGAAGCGTCATCATCGTCATCATCGTTTGCATTGGCCACCAACACCTCGTGTATCTTCTCCATCACTTCGGCCGCGCTCGGCCGGTCATCGGGCGAAAAGGACACGCATTTGAGCGCAATATTCAGCAGAGGGAATGCATACTCCCTCGCTGAAGTACTCACCTCCTTGTCAAACACCTCACCAGTCCATTCCTCCCTGACCATGGCCCTGACCCACTTGGGAAGATCTATGCCTGTCTTTTCCACTGCTTTACCCGTCAGCAGCTCGAGCAGGATCATTCCGAAGCTGTAGACATCTGCCTGTTCCGATAACGCCCGTTCGGGCGCCGTGTACCCATTAGCGGACATGAAGCACGCGCTCTCTGGGTCTAAGAATCTCGACAATCCGTATTCGCTTATCCGAGGCTCGTCATTGTCCCCCACCAGGATGTTTGAGAGCTTCAGGTTACCATGAGGGATGATCATCTTCTGATCATCAGGATTCTGATATATAAACTCCAATCCCCTTGCAATGCCACCTGCAATGGATAGCCTGAGTTTCCAGGGGAACTCCCTCCTTCCTTCAATGTGATCTGCAAAGGTTTTGGGTTGGATACAGAGATCATAAGAGCGATCTTTTGTTTAGTGATGAGTAATTCTAGCTTGGAAAAGTGTACCTTCTAGCATCTTTAGCAAGCTTCCATTGCTCTGGAACTTGTAGATGATAAGTTTTTCCTCACTAGCAGAGCTATAGCCAACTAGAGGCAAGATGTTCGGGTGCTTCAGTTCGCCTATCCGCCTCATCGTCCAGCCAAACTGCTCAAACGAAACTTGCAACTTCTTCAATCTCTTAACTGCATACACACCATTGTTCTTGAGCACAACTTTGTACAGGCTACTGCACATGGACTGGTTCCTCAGATCGGCCGTGGCCTCGAACAGGTCGTCCAACCCGAACTGTTCGTGCGCATCGGCAAAAAAGACCAGCTCAGTTCGCCCTGCATCAGGGTTCTTGGAAGCTGGAGGAGGGGTCCGCTTTGGTGGTGATTCGGCTAGAGTCTTGAGGATTTCCCTCTCTTTTGCTAGCCTCACAACTCTCATACTCACCAAGAACATGGACAAGAAGAAGCCTAAGATGATAACTATTGCTACACCTATCAGGGAGTAAGCTAAGAACGTGCCCATTGGCTTCTCTGGCTCGGGATCTACTATGTTCGGAAGCGTCGTGGTTGGAGCAGCCACAACAGGCTCGTCTCCCAATTCGCGGCCTCTATAAGTCGGTAACTCCATGTTCCCTGCCAGCTTCCGAGACCTATAGATCAACATTTCGGATCCGCCCTGCCCCGAGCTTGCTGCTACCGAAAAAAGCAGTGTCATGCTAACCAATGCAGGTAAGAACATGTTGAAGAAGTTGCTCCTGCTGTACATTTTTGTGGTCTCCCTTCCGATGTCACCAACATGTCACCACTAACAAGGCTAGATACGTTTCTGTTGATTTCCTGAGAGGAAAACGTCAGAATAGAGGAGCGGAATTGATTAGAGCCGGACACTTTTTTTTTCCTCCTCGTTGTGTTATGAGATGAACACACAGTTTCATAGTTTCCGAAGTTGTCTGCCTTCTTCGATGTAGACAAACCACAAAAGATCCAAAGCTCTACGCATTGTTTCCATCCAAACCAGAATATTATCAAAATCTACGTAGTAGAATAAAAAATAATCGATATTAAATTTTTTATATCAAACTTACCATTTTGTTGTAAACAGATTCACGACATTTAAATCTAAAATATGGCAATCGACCTAGTATCAGTATATCCACTTAGGTGACGAATCTATCTTCAAATTGGACAGGAGCACAAATGGTGACATAACCCTCTTTACAATGTCTTTTAGCAACTATATCTCAATATATTAATTTCGACACTTTTAGTTAAACTAATTTAAACTTCACATTTTCTCAGCCTCAGTTTTCTAATCATGTGATAATCTCTTAATGTTAAGGCAAAGAATATTACATTTTGACCTCTAAGTTAGGCCTATTATTGTTATAGCTGTTGTTGTAGTTCTTGTGCTCTTGTTGGGTACTGATACGAACAATGACGTTTCCCGTTGCATCTCAGGTTGGTAATGTGGACCCTTTTCGAAGCTGCCAGCTAAGTTTTCGGTTGTTCATGTTGTACTACCAAACACGTAAAACGACTCTTAAGGGTCGTTAAACACTAAAACAACTCTTCAGAGTCATTTTAACTTGATCAGTTGTCTCGACTTGGACACATATAAGATAACTATATTAAAAACGGGTTGAAGCAGACAATTGTGATTGATTTTGTTTGTCCCTGTCATTGGGATATCAGCCAGTTCGAACCAATCAGTGATCAACTGTCTACTTTGTGCTTCACAATCAAATGTTTAAATGAGAAAGCAACATCTGGCCTAAGAGAATTGAAGTTCCATATTACCATTTCACAATTGGATACAGTTGATCGATAACCAAAAGACATTTACTTACTTTGATTATTTGAACTCTACTATGCATCGTCTAGTTTCCTATTTGTTTAATTAGTCTTTTTAGTTTTCCACGTCGTTTTGTTGTGTATCTACATCGTATCATACATGGGTTACCATATAATACATTAGACTCCGTAAGCAGTTCCACATAGGGATGAGTATCCGAGTCCGATTTCCGGATCCGGTATCCGAATTCTTTTTTTCTGAATTCGAATTCAGATAATTTTGTGTTCGGATTCGAATTATCCAATATTTTTAATTCGGATTCGGACTCGGAGACGGATAAAAAAACTTAAATTCGGATTATCCGAATATCCTAATTTTTAAATATATATAATATATATGCTAGTGGGCTGGGCTGATTTAAATGCACATTTATAATGTATTAGCTCCAAATATAAAGCCCACTACTTGAAGTTCAATCTTATCTCCCTCTTGACTCCAAATCGGAAATAACTCAACCCTAAAAATAATTAATCAACTCTTTCTCGTGCAAGCCGGCATCTTCATAGCCACTACTATCGTATTTTTGAGGGAGTTGAGTTATTTTTCATTTGGTTGTTGGATTTCTCTTAAAGGTGAGAGCTTTGGTATGGGTTGAGACTTAAGAGTGGAGATATTAGGTCTTAGTTGCTTGTTGTTAATAATTTTTGTTGGAGGATCTCAGATAATTTCACTATATTTTGCTTTAAATAATTTCTTTTGGTGGTGGTTGTCTTTTCTTGGAAAATTATTTAGGTTTTCGTTTTTTTAGAGTTCAGTTTATTTTTTAAAATTTTGGATAATTCGGATATCGGAATCCGAATTCGAAATAATTTTGGATTTTAAATTTAGGATAAATCATTATTCGGATTCGGATTCGGATTCGAACTAAAAAAATAACAATTTCAAAAAATTCGGATAATAAAAATTCGAATAATCCGGATTCGGATTATCCAAATGTTCACTCTTAATTCCACATATGGGGCTCACACAATTCTACTATTCTACATTTTTAGATAAGAAACTTAACTACAACAGCGTATTAAGACAATATAATTTAAATTAAAAAGGCATGCAAAAAGTGAATTGAATTTTGGTATTATATATCGCACTTGTTCACTGTTAAATAGTGCCGAATGTCGGGATGAGACTACTCGGGTAGGGGAATCAAATGTAAATAATATTATTATTAGGGCGTGGGCGGAATTTTCCCCCTTCGAATGGGTAGTGGGGTGTGGATTACTTTAAGATTTTGGTCTCAATTCATAACGTTTCGGGGTCTTTTGGCCCTTGTACTTATTTTTTTATTTAATAAACTTACTCATAACATATATATAAATACAGAAAATTTACCTACCCGGCAAATTATCTTTTGTTGTAAAACACTTGTTTCGGTATGCACATTGATTGCGAGACATTTATGGATTTTTTTTTAAAGGGGTTACTGTTCATCCATATTCAAAAAATTGGTGTTACTGTTTACCAAAATTTGATTTTGGTGTCCAGCGTGGACCGCCGGGATAAAATCCCGTTTTATGGTAAAACAAACGGGAATCCAGCCCGTTTTTACCATAAAACGGGATTCTACACCGTTTATATAAAACGGCCTGAAATCCCATTTTATGGTCAAACGGGGCTTAATCCCGTTTTACTGACCAGAAAATGGGATTTTAGCCCGTTTTTTGGTTCACCCGATTTAAAACGGGATTTCACCCCGACAAAACTAATTTTCCTCTTCCTCCCGAATTCCCCGACCCCCTCCCCATTTTTTCAACCCCGACCCGACCGAGCGATGACCACCGCGTGGAGCTGTCCACCGCCTGTCCACGGAGCAGCCGTCAACCGCCCGTCCACGGAGGAGCCGTCGTTGCCCGTCCACGGAAGAGGTGTGACTCGAAACCCTAATTTTCGAATTGAATTGAATGTTGGAATTGGAATTGGTTGTTAGAATTGGAATTGGTTGTTAGAATTGGAATTGGAATTGGAATTGGTTGTTGAATGTAGAATTGTAATTTGGAATTTCTTGTTGAATGTGGAATTGATTTTTTGAATGTGATTTTGAATTATTTTTTAATGTCATTTTGAAATATTTTGTATTGTAATTTGAATTCGTGAACATCAATTCAGTATTATATTATCGAATGAATGTACCGGTGTTATTAGTTTAGGAATTTGGTTTTTGAATATAATTTAGTAATTTAAATTATCGTAATTTTTGTTTAGGGGTGATATATTTATAAATGTGCATTTTGGAGTTAATAAAAACTAATTTGTGTTGTTATTGGATTTTTTTGTTGAATGTGGAATTAATTTTTTGAATATGATTTTGAATAATTTTTTAATGTGATTTGGGATTATTTTCTAATGTCATTTTGAATAATTTATTGAAATTTGAATGTTATTATGTTATCGATTTGTTTACTAATTTGCAATTTGAATACAATTTAGTAATTTATGTTATTGATATATTTAATGTGCATTTTTTGAGTTAAAGACAACTAATTTATGTTGTTATTTAATTTAATTTATTCAGAGATGGCATCACTACCGCACGCAGACTATTTAGGTGATGGAGGTCCTATTGATCCGAGTGTCTTGAAGCATCAAGCGGTACATCGGTCGCAAGCTGTCTGGAATGCCGGGACTGGGCGAGATGCTACTTTTGATTTGGAGGCCTCACTGAAGGTCTATCGACGTACCTGGAAGCAGAAGTCAGTGCAAAATGCTGCGTTCATCAGGTACATGAAGATCACAGGATTTTGGGACGTATGGTGCACCAGTCACATCCCGATCGAGGCAGCTGTGATTACTGCTCTGGTGGAGCGGTGGCGACCAGAGACACATACTTTCCACCTACCGGTAGGAGAGATGACGATTACGCTCCAGGACGTTGCTGTACTTTACGGACTTCCGATCGACGGCACCCCACTGACAGGTCATCAGACACCTACCGACTGGCCAGAGATGTGTTTGGCGTGCTTTGGTAGGAACCCGAAGTCTACACCGGGGAGTACGCTCGGCAATCTCATTCAGCTAAAATGGTTCGAGGAGATGTACGATCCTGCTGAGTTACCTGATGATGCTGACGATGAGACAGTTTGGCAGTATGTCCGGGCGAGCATCATGCGGATCATAGGCTGCATTCTGTTTCCAGAGACGACCGAGTCGAGGGTCAACTCATGCTGGTTGCCGATGCTATTGGATTTCAATCGAATAACATCGTATAACTGGGGGAGCGCATGTCTGGCACATCTGTATCACCAGTTGTGCAGGGCCAGTAACCGGGATGCTAGTGTTATCTCTGGAGATCTTGCGCTTCTGACTATGTGGGCTGCCGAGAGGATTGTGCCACTTCGATTTGTCATCAAAAACCCAGTGGTCCAAGAATATGATCAGGCATTGGGCATAAGGTAATAATATTTTCTTCATCACATACATATACTTGTTTTATTATTGGTGTATTATTTATATTAATATTTATACATTTTTATAGGTGGTCCGGAGCGATAAATCGGCGAATCTCGAAGAAGTGTATTCTCATATCGGTGCATCGGCAGAAATTGGATCAGCTCAGAGACGAAGATGTAAGTAATTAATCTTTACATATACTAGAATACAGTAATTTCATTATTTAGTTTAATTGTATTTATTATCGTAGGTGGTTTGGCGGCCATATACCGATGACATTATTACAAAGTTGCTTGGTAGATGTCATCAAGATCGACGGCTATGGCTTGCTAGGGTACCGCTGATATCATTCTATGCCATAGAGTGGCATTATCCAGATCGGATGTTAAGACAATTTGGGTACGTTCAAGGTATTCCAGCACCTACTGAACCTGACGCAGGGACGCACACGACAGTAATGGGTGCTCGTGGTCAACGGGGCACGAAGTGGGATGATCTATTCCCTGGGCATGTCAGCTTATGAAAGGACTGCCAGCATACATATGTGCTACATCCAGTAGTACCTACCGAGCACTTAGCGCTCCACTACCACGACGGGTATATGGATTGGTATCGATGTCATACCCGACGTTTTATCAGCCATGTTAGTGCTCAGGTCTACAGAAGTGTAAGTACTCTTCATTACTTTGTCAATTCATATTTTTAAAAAATGAGACTCAATGGGTTTATCATACTTTTTTTTCAATAAATAATATCATATTATATATTGATTATCAACTGTAGGCTGATACTGTTGAGCATCTGCGCCATGAGACTCAGCCTGATTCCCATATGCGGATTTTAGCGGATGTGGCATTACGGTTTGTTGGTGAGGACCGACGCTATAGAGACATATCCCAGTCAGATCCACCTCTGCCACCGCTGCCAACTATGGTATACAACATACCAGATGCAGAGAGAGTTCCTGTTATAAGACAGCGGGTGAACTTGTTCAATCGTCGGGCCAAGATGACAATGGGTTATACAGAACCGGAGAGCGATATCGCTCCGATGGAGAGGGAAGACTACATGAGTCAGGCTGATTCACAGGTGCATCTCCCTACACAGCCACCTTACTCACCGATGCAGGAACTGCATGTTACACAGCCATCACAGCCACTCTACTCACCGATGCAGGAACCGCATGTTACACAGCCATCACAGCCACCTTACTCACTGATGCAGGAACCGAATGTTGATACTTCTAGAAATGCGGGTCTAGAACCTCCTACTTTTATGCAGTCCTTGTTTAGGTATGTCTCCCAATATCATTAATAACCGTTAATTAGTTAATCATTTTAAATGTTAATTATATTCTATTATTTTATCAGTAGCGTACCTACTGGATATTTTGGAGACCAATTGGCAGAGAATGCTTTTTTCGGCTCCGATTTCTCCATGTTTGGTGGTCATGCATTCCAGACGTCTCTAGGAATGCGAGTACCAGACATAGGGACATCCTCGTTGCCGCAGTTACCGAGATCAGCTTTTCAGCAGTATGATCCTGTATCATCGTTTACATCACCAGTGTTGGGTGTCCGTCCTCAGCTACATGGGCAGCAATGACTAGTGGAGACATCCGATGATGGCTCACACAGGTGAGTGAAGTTCTTTCAAATTTGAACAACTTACCATTTTTTTTATTAATCGTTTGTTATTCTTTGCATTGTTTGTTATTCTTTGCACAGGCAAAGAATAACACCTCCTGAGGCGGCTACCGATCCTAGTTTGTCATCCTTTGACGATAGTGGAACCGGGACTGAAGACGGTCCTTCGCACAGGGAACAGGAAGAAGTAAATACAATTCGTGTACAGCCAGGACGTCGTGCGAAGGAGGCAGATATTATATCCCGGACTGGATCAAAAATCGTGTCCGGTTGGAAGGGTCGATATGGAATACTGTTCGGTCGCCGACCCAAGGACACTAAAAATGCTGAGAAGAAAAAGTAGGGCCACCGACATGTTTTAGTTTGTATTTTTTTTTAATCATTTCTGCATTTTCGATGTTGTGAATCTTGCTTTCACTTAAACATTTTCCTGCATATTAAAATAGTTGTTCAAATCTTACATCATTTTCGTGCTTATTCCGATAGATTATTCAGATAGTGACGGATCGAGTTTAAAAATTACACACAAAGTACAGTGGCAACACCAACCAACTATTACTCCGCTTATTTCACTCCGAGCTTTATTCTTCTTTCATCGGAAATACCTTGAAAATATTGTCTTTCCCAACGTTAAGTTCATTGAATTCTCCCCACTTCCATTCGACCTTCACCTAAAAAATATAGAGTTATCAAGAAAGTTTAAGTCTATTTGTACGGATATATAAACAGTGCACAATAATTTTTTTAATGACTTACATTCAGAAGAAGGAGAACACACCCAAGATGTATGGACCCAGTTTTGTCATCTATATAACCATGACACTCAGTCGAATCGTCCTATACAACAACCACAATATTAATACAATTTTGTCTCTAACGCACAAGTCAGTTTTCTACAATGGAGATCATAGTATATACCTTAAATTCTGCCTCGTAATGACCATCAAATAAGGAACGCATACTTGGATCAACCAAACCGTCCTACACAATAAGCAAAATTTTAGTACAATTATATAAGAAATGTTGAAGTCTAAACTTAGAAATAAAAGTTATAGTATATACCTTAAAGGGACGCATACTCAAAACTAGCACAACCATCATCTGATAAAATTGTAAAAATTTTTATTAGGAAATCGTAATAAAAAAATTAGCTACAACATTTATTATTGATATTACATCTTTGATGATACAATCTTCTTGAGTGCGCTTGAATTTATAAAGTGAAGTCCCGAGAAATAATCCTGTCTTCTCGACCAAACCTGTATACGAAAACAATATGCATATTAATTTGTATACTAATTATCGTTAATTAGCTATGAATAAGTACCTTCATTACGAAGATAGGTTTTGGCACGCGTCCATGCATCAGGCTCCCCAAATAATTCTTTCAGCGCATGCTTCTTCGCTTTTGCCTCTTTCTCAGCCTTAGCCTTCACTTTCTCAGCCTTTGCCTTTTCTACTGGGTCAATGTAACCTGGAGGTGGCCTTGTTAGACGTTTAAAGATACTACCAAACTTTGAGTCATATAAATCCTGCATGTTTTTGCTTGGTAGATAGATGACTGGTGGTGGTGAATGGTACTCGTATTCGTCCAAATCCTCATCGTCAGATCCTACGTGAGCCTTGCCATGCCTGCTCATATCTGAATAATTGAAACAATATACATTAACTTAAACCTTCTATAAACATTAACTCACTGAGTTTATAACATTACCGAAACACCAACGAATTTCATAAAAGCAATAATATAAAAAACACCACTGAGTTTTCAACACTCTTACTGCAATACCACAAATTTTACAAAAGCAATAATCTAAAAAACACCACTAAGTTTATAACATTACAAAAACACCACGAATTGCACAAAAGTAATAATCTAAAAAATAGAATGACTGAGTTCATAACATTACATCACCACCATGAAGTTCACAAAAGCAATAATCTAAACGGAATGACTGAGTTCATAACATATGAGTCACTGCGGACGAAATCTACTAGTGCTAGGCCTATCTGCTATCGACCTAGCTATCGGCCCTATTGATGCCCTAGCTATCGCCCTAGATGCTGCCCTATTAGCTGCCTTAGCTGCCGCTCGTGCTGCAGATCTTGCTGCTTTTTCTGCTGTATATTGTGCAATGAGAGCAATATTTGTACAGTCAGTTCGAACATGACCCCTTCCACCGCATAACTTACACGTAATGCGTGAAGGTGCTTGGTCCATCTCATTCTGTATTCGCTTCTTTGGTCGACCTTTACCCCGTATAGTTCATTCATCGGGAATAATCTTGGTAATAGTTTGATCTTCTACTGGTGGCCAGTATGCAGGATTTCCCAAAGGGATAAATAAATGCTGATAACACAACTGTGTCGTCTCGAGGTGATAGTAAGGGTCGACATATATCCTGTAGTCTGGAATGCCCATCCGAATACAACAAGCCATTGCATGTGAACATGGATAGTGAAATGCTTGAAATTTCCCACAGTCACATGTTCTCAGGTCCATACGCACCCTATGAGTATTTCCACCTTTTCCTGTGCGCATTGATTTTCCAGTCAATACACTAAAATCACCAATGCGGGGATCGGATATAGAGACAATATGCCGGTTTGCTTTCTTCTCCCATTTTTCCAACTTTGCACGGAGCACCCTTGGCAATGTGATCTCACCAGGAATACACTCTTCAATACACTTAGTTACTCTCTCCTGGAAATACTCAGTAAGCCTTGCATAAATCTCTGCAACCACTGCTGTTACCGGAAGTCGCCGTGCTCTTTTGAAAACATGATTTACGGACTCGGCAATATTTGTCATCATATTACCATATTGATATCCACCATCTAGAGCTAAACTCCATTTATGCACGTCATGTTCAATCATCCACTCATATACGCCGGGATCAACTTGATATATCTGGGATAAATAACCATTTAACTTGTGGCGTTGGGCTTGCATTCCTGCAAACATTACATTTGATATCATTTTATAATGAATACTAAACTAAAATAATCTGAATGTATACGTTATTTGAACTAGGATGTTAGTACCTGCAATCTTCATCACATTTTTCATTGCCGGGTTGTTGAAATGTTTGTTGAGATTGCTAGCAATGTGCCTAAGACAATATCAATGTGCAACACCCATACGTCCTCCCCAGCCATGTGTATCAGTCATTACATTGACTATACCCGTGTGTCGATCAGAGATCACACATATACCTCGCCGATTGGTGACGTGCAATCTGATTTGCTCCATAAAAAAGGCCCAACTCTCATTATTCTCTTTTTCGACGAGAGCAAATGCTATCGGAATTATGGCTTGATTACCGTCAACAGCAGTAGCGATCAACAGGGTATGTTGATATTTCCCTAATAAGAAAGTTCCATCAATTTGCAGAACAGGCATGCAATGCTTAAAAGCTTCAATGCAAGGCTTGAAAGCCCAGAAAAGTCTGTGGAACATCTTAATGCCTGGTTCAAAAGCTCCTGTGTAGTGATCTCCACCCGGTCTACTATGATAATATTCCCATTCAACCACAGTTCCAGGATTGCTGGCCTTACACACTGCAAACCATTTAGGTAGCCGACTGTAGGATTCTTCCCAACTTCCCCAAATTTTGGCGAATGCCTTCTCTCTTGTCCACCAAGTCTTTGGATATGAAGGCATATACTCAAGGCGACCATGCAGCTCATGTCGTAAAGACTTAATAGAAACATCTGGTTCATCTTCTACTCTAGCCATAATCATGTCTGCTATGTACTTCGAGGACAGCTGCCGATGATCAAGATTATCCATAAGGCGAACACATGTGTGAGGGTAGACGTATTTCACAATTTTCTAGTAAGCAAACAATACATCTCTTCCATCTTATGATACACGTATCTTCCATTTGCAACCATCCTTGGTCTTTTTCTTGCATTCAACACAATACATGTACGGCCTGGACTCTTTAACTACATACTCTCTGCCCTCTTGCATTGAGAATGCCTTAATATCCCGAATAGCTTCATTTTTTGTTTTCCACATACTGCCTTCCTTCAAAAATCCACAATAGCTCATAGATGCAACATCATAACCCCATTGATCAGCATGTATGGTCATTGGTGATTTCTCACGATGCAGGACGGGAAGTTGTGCATACCAATGTGATTCTTCTACTTCCATCTCAAAATTTCGCTCTTCTTCTTCAATTTCCTCGTCGTTTACTTCTTTTTCCTCGTCTGCTTCTTCTTCTACCTCCTCTTCTTCTTCGTCAGAATCTAACTCCAAGTTCGTGGTGGCATATGGAGTATTTGGATCCAACCCCAAATCTACTTCTTCTTCCGATTCGCTATCTTGGACAGGAATTGGTTCATACTCCTCACAGATTCTCTTCTCCACAATTATGTCCATTGCTATTTCACTTGCATCCACCTCAGAGAAATTGACCATGGTCTTCACCATTTTCACAACATCTCCATCATGCTTAATTCGCACTAGCCGAAACTTTCCTGAAGCAACAGGACATCTAAATAACAACTCTTCTATTTCTTCATTATCATCAAAAGAGATCTTCTCAACCACTTTTTGACATAACCGCTCATACGTTAACTTATTTGCGTGAAACTTCAGCCTCGCTTCACACCCTCCTTCATATTCAAAACCGGTAAGCCTATTTTGCTTACATTCTCCATCGTACAACACTTTTATGCGAACAGTTCGCGGAGACATTTTAGATCTCTACATAAGAAAATTATATATACGTTCAAACAAGTCGAATTAAAATTCTACCCCTAATTAATACAATTGCATCATTTCGACTTACGAGTTATACATTATCAATATTTAACAACACAAATCTTACCTAATTCACGAATTTAATAACAACAGTCTAAAAAATCAAAACGAACAACCACCATTCTTAATCATTTATCAACTTTCACGTTTCAACAATATCAATAATTAAAAACACAAATCTTAGCTAATTCACGAATTTAATTACGACGGATCAACAAAATAAAACTAACAACATTTTTTCTTAATTAATTATCATTAACGATAATTAACTACATCAATATTTCCTAAATCACGAATTTAATAACGAAAGTTCACCAAATCAAACTAACAAGAACCATTCTTAATCATTTATCAAGTTGTAATAATCACCATTAACAATAATTAACTACACTAACAAAAAATAACCACCGCTCAAAAATTCATAAACAAACTATATAACAAAAAATTAATTACAATTAATTACCTCCTAGGCGATCAAATTGAAGCGGCCTTCCCAAATGCAAGACATCGGAGATATTGCAAGCACATAATAGCCAACCTAAAAGACACCTTCAGAGGAGTAGATTTGACCAGCTTCTTCTGGCAGATGGCTTATGCAACAACAAGGGCTGAATTCAACAAGACCATGGCACTCTTGAAGTTAGAGCAACTTCTAAGGAAGCTGATAAATGGTGAACTGATGACTCCAGCAACTTGGCTTCAAAGGATCCTACCTGAAAAGTGGTCAAGGTATGCCTTTGATGATTATGTGAAGTCAATGGATGTTACTAACAACATTGTTGAATCGTTCAATAAATGGATTTTGGATCTGAGAGAAGCCCCTATTGTTGAGCTACTTGATAAGCTAAGACAACAAGTGATGATTAGGCAACATGAGAGATTTGAAATGGCCAACAAATGTGCTCGGAAAGTTGTTCCAGTTGTGATGAAACAGTTGAGAAAGTTGAGTGGATTATGTCGAAGATGTAAGATCTATCCAGCAAGAAACTTAGAGTTTGATATGTCTTCACAAACGGGGGTGTTTGAGCATGGAGAATCAAGCACAGCTTCAAGAGGAAGGGCTGCAAAATGTGTTCCTCAAAGAGGCAGAAGGCCAGCTGCTGGATCTGTTGGGAGAGGAAGAGCTGCTGCAACAACACATGGGAGAGGAAGAGGGAGAGGAGCTGCTGTTGAATCAACTTCAAGAGGCAGAGGAAGAGGAAGAGCAGTTGAGCACCCTCCATCAACATCCAGAAGTCAATCTAGTTCTGCTAGGACTGGAAGAAGCTTGTTGTTTGATTAACATGTAGACTGTAGGTTGGAGGCCAGCTGAGGTTGTATTTAAGTGCAGCTAGGCTTTAGCATTTTGGTAGCTGAAATATTCAGCTTGTTTGACTGTTTGGTATAGCTAAACTTGCATTTTGTGTTCTGAACTTCAACTGATGGATGGTGTTATGGTGTAATGAACTTGCTCATCTTTATTGTTTATGGTGAACTGATGCATTTTGGATGCTATGAACTTATGAACTTGCTCATCTTGTTCCATTTTGTTATGAACTTGCTCTTGCTTATGAATTTATGTCACTGGATGCAATTTATTATGAACTTCAACTAATCAAAAACTTGCACACTTAACAGACTTCATTTCATAATACCTTCATTTCATAAAAGACTTCATTACAATTTCAAATTAACTACCTAATCAAAATAGTAGCATACATAACAACATTACACAAAATCAAGAAACATACTAATTTCTTCAAAGACATTAACGAACTATCCATCTTTCGTAACATCATCGGCATAATCTTCATATCTTCAAATTCTTCTTCGTTGAACCCAATCACTAGATTTAGAGGATGATTACGGCTAGAAATCTCCCTTAGATTACACCAACCAACCCACCGGCAGCTATTCTTTGCACAACTATAGTATAGACGGCCCCGATTTTTGTCGCTCTCGGCAATCTTGACCAAAGCACGAACTACACACTTGCACTCAATATTGTTGTACCTCACTCCATCATCGATCTCATATGTAGCGTTAGAAGACGACATGCCGCAATTACCTACTATAACAAACCATAGCTCAAATTGAACCTTCTGCCCACACCGGGAGTAGCTCCCCGCGTTAATGCCCACACTAGGAGTAGCGCCCCGACCTTCGAATCCTGAAAAACAAATCAGTTTCACGATTTTTGGAACCGTAACCCAAAAGCAGCTCCTTCGACCCAGCTCTCAAAACCCTAAACCCAAACCATCTACTTCAACCCAGCTCAAAATAATAGTGTCGTGTCCTACCTTCCAAAGCAGTTCCTTGAACGCGGCTCTCGGATATCCCGCACCTGAAACCCAGGAGCTGCTTCGAACCCAGATCTCGAAACCAAAAGAAGCTCCTTCTATCTTTTAAAATGGCGAAGGGCAAGGGGTTAAAGTTTGGTTAGTTTTTTGTTTTTAGAAAGTAAAAAAAGAGGGAAGCTGTTAAAATGGGGTAAAAGTTAAAGAGGGGGGTATAATTGTCATTTCAGGTGCCTCCTCGCCGGAGATTTGCTCCGGTTCCGGCTAGAGGGGGGAAATCGTATAATTTCTCCAAATTAGGAGGGGTTTTTAATCAGTTTGCGAAGTAGAGGGGGGAAATCGTCTATTTGTTCAAAGTCGAGGGGGCCAGATGTAATTTACTTACAATTAATTACCTCCTTGAAGCGTGAATCCGAAGCTTCAATTTGTGCAAATAATTCGCCCAAACCCGTTTTTTTCCCTTTTTCCCGTCTGTGAACTCGTTTTTCTGAGAGTTTTTTATATAGCCAAATTTCAACCAAAAAACGGGATTTTTTCCCGTTTATTGGTAGATAGAAAATCTCAGAATCCAATTCCGCCCGTGAATTCGAGATTTCGTGTCGGATTCCTGATAACCAAAAAACGGGCTTAAATCCCGTTTTCTGGTCAGCAAAACGGGATTAAGCCCCGTTTGACCATAAAATGGGATTTCAGGCCGTTTTATATAAACGGTGTAGAATCCCGTTTTATGGTAAAAACGGGCTGGATTCCCGTTTGTTTTACCATAAAACGGGATTTTATCCCGGCGGTCCACGCTGGACACCAAAATCGAATTTACGTAAACAGTAACACCAATTTGATGAATATGGATGAACAGTAACCCCTTTTAAAAAAAAAATCCACATTTATGATTCATGAGCCATAGGTACGATAAATTAAACGTCACTTTTCAATTATCTGAAGTTTTTTTTGGTCGTATTTGAAGTTTGAATTACGTGAGAATTTTTTATTTTTCTGATCAACAATTTGGAAAAAATATATATTATTCTGTTGCTCGACCAGATTGAGTCATGCATAATGCCTTTGGATTGATATTGTCTCTGTAGTTACACGATGTCACTTTTGCTGTCACTCTAATTCTGGAACGTATTTTACTCGATTTAATATAATTTATTTTTTTTGTTATAAGAAAGTATATTAATACAAACATTCATGTTCAAAGTGAACCGTCACTTAAGACTTATTCATGGTTCTCATATGATCAATTGGCTTTATACTATGTTAAAAATTTTAGTTTATCACAGTTACGATTGACATGGTATCATTTATTTAGTTTTTTCCACCGGGTAAAACATAATATTCACTCCCCTAAATCTTAATTGCGGAATAATTGGCGCTAAAAGTGTACAGTGCCCCCTTGAAGATTGGAAAGAGCGTCAACAGCTACACTTTATAATAGCTCAAATGACATTTTCAATTGCGACAATACATAAAACACCAATTTAATTGTTAAAAAATCTAGGGTCTCAAGAGAACAACAAACTTATAGCCAAAAAACACCAATTTCTGTTTGATCACTTGGCGACCCCAAGTTGCTGCCAATTCTCGCCATACTCATTATTGGAGATTGAAAAAGCTGTTTTCCTATAACTGATATTTGGTCTACAAATTAATTAATCCAACTTCAATTACAATAGTGCTTTCAATTGACAACTTTTTTAATATATATTTAATATTATAGTATTTTATAGATTTCAATTTAAAACCTAATCTGACGTCAACAATTTATAGTATATTTAATTTTAAAATAATAATAAAAGATTGATAACAATATATTCAATTTACAAACCACGCGCACCCTTTACAATTCCGACCCATTCATATCTCTGTAGCCTTGCGGCCGCTTTACTTGGCTTGCAAAATCAAAATCGTTTAATTCTAGTTCAATTTATTAAAATATAATTATTTGAAAAACTTGTGGTAAAATATTCATCTTCAAATATTATATGTAATTGAAATTTTGAATTAAATTCATCGCAACAAATGGTACTGAAAAAAAAACTATCATCGGACTCACGAGTAGTTAGATTGATTTAAATAAATATTTCAAATTATTTGGTTGTACGAAGCGGTGAGGGGTAAACTTGTCGTTTCATCTCAAAATCTTTGAATTATTGAATAATCAGGAACGCAGCTTACGTAGCCACTTAGTCAGATTAGCAAGACTCAAATTCTGAAAGCATAAAAAGAAGAATGAGTCCAAATAAAATTAAAGGAAAACTGATCTGGCTACAATCAATATGATATTATCAATATCTTTCAAATAAATCCATAGGTAAAAGTTTGCACGAATTTTGGATTTATTAGTGTGTTATAAGACATGAGTGTGCAAGTACGATTGACTACTATCATACCAGATTAGTACTTAAAACATTTAACACAAGGAATTACCACAATCAATATAATATTTTTAACCCAAAAAATATTCATATTCAACATGAAATACTTTGCGAACAACAATCTACCCTGAAAAATGAACGAAAAACTGAAGTTGGTCAGCAGAAAAATCGTATCACATTCTATTTTGGATATGAACTATGAACTATACAAGTTATCCTGATGAAATGAATTGTATCTTCGACACAAGGAAGAACATCCGGTACAAGTTTAGGGTGTTTTTGCCAATTATAATTTTGAAAAAATATAAAAAAGTACTCTATGGTTTCACCGATTCTCACTTGGATACTTTGTGCTTTTTGGACCGTAAAATTAGCCAAGTTATGAAAATTTTAATCAATCGAAGGTCCATTGACCCGGTTCACACTTTTTTTTTCTCAAAATGCTGCGTTTTGTTGTCCACGTGGACTGCCACGTGCATTATGTCAAATGTTTATTTTAATACCAAATATTTTATTTTTTTATAAAACTCTTCCCCTCTCTTTATCTCCCCCTCTCTCTCCTCCTTCCAGCTCTCTCCTCTCTTCTTCCTCTCTTTTCTCCTCTCCACTCCTCTCTTTTTTGTTTCAAATTCATTTAACGTGGACACCCTTTTCTCCCCTCCTCCGGCCACCCTCAAAGTCAACGCACGACGGCAAGGCCAAAGCCTAAATCCCCCAATTGTACGGGATCTACGATGCTGGTCGTGGGTCCACAAAAACAACTTGGTTGCCCTCAAATGATCCCCCAATTAAAGCTGGATCTACAATGCTGGTCGTGGGTCGACCGACGTACCCAAAAAAATAATTTAATTAAAGTTATAATAGCAAAATAACTTTTGAATAACAAAAACTATACCGGTAATTATAACATATATCATTGAGAATAATTTTTCATTTTAATATGGTCATAAATATATAATTTAAATACAATATTTTTAGTTAAGTTATTGATCTTGGGGTGTAAAAATTATTGTAATAAACTATCAGAAAAGATTTATTAATTGAAAATGCACTTCGTTTTGTGTGGGGAACTTAAATATGAGCAGTGTTCCATCTTACTTGAAGACTTTTAATTCGAGTCTTTGGAAAGAAATTTATTACTGTTCAATATTTTTAAAAAAACTTTACTATCTCAAGCTGGAATTAACAAGATATGCATTACTACTATATTAGAACGCAGTAAAAATAATTTTATTTTATTTTATATACCTAACTCAAATTTTAAGTTAATCTACTTTCTGGGAATAGCATCAAACAAATAGACAGATCGGCCTCATGTATCAGGAAAATATTTTAAATTCCATGCATTTGTCTTAAATAAATTTTTTTTGTCTTTTTATATTTCTCCATTCATCCCAAGACGGCGAGATCCACAGTCTGATGCCTGAATATTCTCTCTGAGCAGTCTTATCCTCTGCTCAGTTTCCTCATTAAATTATCCCAATTCCCAATATACATTTACTGTTGTGCTTCCCCCAAGACACGATTTTTATTTATTCTGCTTTTTTGGGCTAAAGGGTGAAAGTGTCAAGGTGTGTTCTTTCTTGAGCATTTCCTTCTGTTGTATTTTTTCCAACGATTTCGAGGATAATTTTCGGTGGATATGTGTTTCTGGTGCTGTGAGCCACTTTTTGGCTTCTTCTAGTTCAGTGCTCTTTCGAGGTTTCGAGATTTGGGAGAGGATGCTACTTTTTTATAATGTAATTTTTATTAATAACTGCAGTGGCAAGTGAAGAGCTTGTTATATAGTGATCTGGGTCGGTCTGCCTTTTGCTCTTCGTGATTTTATTCCTTTGAATTTTGATTCTGCATGGTAAATTTCGTTGCTTTAATTGGAGTCTGGTTTTAGGGTTTAACAGTCTTTTCAAGGGTTTTGCTTATTTTAAGCTTAGGTCTTGTGTTAGCGAGTTCTTACTCAAGTGAAGTTGTTCTCTTTGGAGTACTTGGTCTTTGGGTATTACCAGAATTTCTGCTGTTGCTATCTTGGTTAGTTGATAGAAGAAGTAGTTCTCAGTTGAAGGTAGGGTTTTGGAGATTTGAACTAATCTTTGGGTTTACAGACATCTCATGTTCGCGGGCTTCTGGGTTTTGTCCTTTGACAAGTTCCCATTTTGATTGCTTACTTGTTTTGTCTTGAATTAAGGCTCTTATTTGAAGCATTTGGTTCATGGCATGACACTGATGTCTGGATTTCAATTGATGATATCGTTCTTCGATGACAATTTGCTGCGTTCGCCGTATTTTATTGCTTGGTGATTGAAACATACGTGGTTTCATGAAGTTGTTCCCTGAAAGGATCTGTTATTTGCATGGTCAGGTTCATTCTCGACCACTGGCATGGATTCCCCTCAATCCGTTGTATCCCCATTCAAGACCTCGATGGAGCCGGAGAAGTTCAAATTAGGCCATGCTGTTCCTGGCTCTGATGGCTTTCTGAAGGTTATTGATTACTCTAGTAATGAAGCCGTGGCTACCAATTCGGGGGACTTTGTCGGTGTTATCGAAGTTTACATACATCACGCCAGAGACATCCAAAACATATGCATTTACCACAAGCAGGATGTATATGCTAAGCTTTGCCTAACAAGTGACCCGGAGGAAACTGTTGCTACCAAAATCATCAATGGCGGTGGAAGGAATCCTGATTCCGAAGATAATGTCAAGCTGAACGTTAGGACGTTTGATTGTTCTTTAAAATGCGAGATATACATGATGAGCAGGGTCAAGAACTATCTGCAGGATCAGCTATTGGGTTTTGCTTTGGTGCCTTTGTCGGAAGTAGTGATCCAGGACGGGAAGTTGGAGAAAGAGTTCTCCCTTTCGTCCGCCGATTTGTTCCATTCACCTGCCGGTTTGTTCGGCTGTCTCTTTCTTACAGTGGAGCATCACCTGAAGTGTTGGCTCTTCCTAGTGCTACACCAGTAAATGGTTCCATACAGGATTCGGAGATTCAAGAATCAGTCTGTAGTGAATTTGATAATATCGAGTTCCCCGAGATCCAAGCATCATGAATGAAACCCAAAAGATGGTTTCAGAATACTTTGGTGTCCCCTGCACTAATTTGGATTCCGAAACGTTTGAGAGCTTCGATTCAGAATCGGGTGTTCGCCTGGTAGAAAGCTTCTCAACAGCTACTGTTGAGTTTGATCAGGCTCCTAAGGTTGATTCTCCCCCCAGCAGTGTCTCTACTAACGGCATTTCCTATTCATCCGCTGCTGCATCCTCCGATTCTGATGCAGCTGCAGAATCAGTAAATCGGGAGAATGAGGTGCCCCCCAGTTACGAGACGCTCGTGAAGCCCATGGTTACAGTCAACAAGGTACCTGAGTCAAATGTCGTGCAGCAGGACATAGTGGACATGTATATGAAAAGCATGCGGCAATTCATTGGCGAAGATGAAGCTCCCGCTGGACACCAAGCCCGGACCAACCAGTTCGGGAAGTTCGAGCTCCTCCGACCCAAAGCTCCAGACTCCGAAGAGTGCCAATCCGCGAGTCTTCTACGGGAGCAGGGCATTCTTCTGAGGATCAAAGTTGTAGTAGTGATATCAAGAGCTCACATGTGACTTCAGACTCTTCATAGGGCAGTGACTAATTCTAGTAGCCACCTGTAATAATGTATCATGTAATATGCAAGCTCCTCGTTTGCTGTGGTTGACATGCTTAGTTGACCCGCCTTTTACCATGTAGTGTCCTTTGAGCTTTGTTATATAATTACAAACTTGTGTTGGCATATTTGAAGTCCCATTTAGTAATCTTCCAAGTAAACTTGCGTTGATTCAGAGATTATGGATTGAGTTTGGCACAAGCATTATAAACAATATCTAGGAGAGACCTCAAGGGCGAGAGTTGGTCAAGTGATAAAAATACACAGATTCATTTGAGGAGATTTTAGATTCTAAGTTTCATGAATTTAAAAAATCATTAAAATGTCATCTTCTAATACAGAGTTCGATAATATTTGATTATTGAAATCAGAGCTTAAAATAATTCCAAGAGATACTTTTCCAAACTTCGAGCTATGTTATCAAACCTTTAAATCTAACCAATAGTTGTCTTTGTTCTTCAACATTAATTAGACCAAGATTGAGAATTCCCAGGACATTAAGCAGCAATCAATTATTGCAGTGGAAATTGCATTAATACTCGCCCAATTCCTAATATTTTTCTAAATAATATATATTTTTTTCTCTAGTAAAGAATTTCCGACGAAACAATCAGAGCCTATAGAAAACACATGATGGACGGGAAAAAGGAGAGGAGTTTTCTCCAAATAAGTTGACACTTTCCAGAAGCACCATCTTTTTTATATGCTTGTATTCTAATACTCGTTGGACCGATTAATCCATGTTCAAGCAACACATAACCAAACATGCATTTTAAGCTTGAACAACTTTGCACCACTTTCGGTTAAGAAATCCAACATGTTGCAAAGAAAATACCCGAAACGAGGCCAATAAAAAGAGGAAGGGCATATGGACTCCAAATCCCAACATGAATAGACTTGGATGGGGAGGACCACATAGTTATAGCATCACAAGAAATCACAAATATAAAGAAAGCGATGTGGAAGCACAAGCAAGAGGCATTCTGTCCAAATGGGGCCAATAATGGGATAAGGGACGATATGATATGACCACACAGAAAGGCCTCAAGGAAATGGCAAAAGAATCCCATGAAAGATACAAGCAAAAAAGATCTATAAATGCATCAATGTCATCATGCACACACTGGCATAAAGTTCCAAGGTTCATCGAAAACATCAATCGGTTAGATGAAGACACGTCAATATGGAAACACAGAAGGAGAATCAGATAATAAACAAGTGAAGGGAAACTGATCATCTATTTCATCAGACAAATCAATAAACGAACGATGCTGCTTGTAAGTTGCTCCAACCAAACTGTCTAAATACAAAAAGAACAGTGTTTGGTGAATTATTTGTAAGGGATCATAAAACGGTATCCCCTGTAACATTTCACGCTTAGTAGATCAAACAGTATCTCGCATTACAATTGGGAGAGACAAATCGGGAGGAACAAGAGGAAATATACTGACACCAAGCAGCTCCTTGGCCAGGCATTACACAAAGAAATAAGAAGATTATAAAGAGAAAAAAAAAACCTATTACCCGAAGAAATATTATCACTGGTGCGCCTCGCCGGAGATGGACAATACATTTGTGGGAACCAATCTTCCAATATATATCCCGCAATCTGATTTTACACCTCACTCAAATGCCAAGAAAAGGAACCTAGGCTTCTGGCTGATTAACGAACAGAAGATTACTCTTAAAGCTTACACAAAATCCCTTGTCAACTGCTTTTCCTCTGAAGTCGTATGCTCCAATGAAGAACCATCGTTAGCCTATAAGATTAACGTCCATAAGCTGAATTTGACCTAAGAGGAAAACTTATGAATTCACAATCTTTCGCTTCATTATCCAAATTCTTTCTACTACGATAGTATTCTGATAAGATCATATCTCCTATGTTGCAATTCCTGTGAAAACCCAAAATAGCAAGAATCAGCCTTAATTGTTCCAATGAGAAGCATTTTGGAACTTTACAGAGCAAATGCGAGAGCTACTTATCAGAATTAAATGAACATAGATAGTACCACAATCTTTTATGGCAAAGGTTTGGATGAATCACACATTTGTTAGGTTGTGATTTAGCACTGGTCTAAGAGAAATATCTCTAACTGTTACTTTGATCTATAATGATGAGCAACATTATGTTTTCTTTGGTGTGGTGTGCCAACAAAAATAAGATTCATGAAGATATTTGATAACGTTGCAGACCAGGATTACCTCTATTTGGTTGTTTACTTGTAACACCATAATTTCCAATGTAACCCTCTGGATTCTTAGCTGTAGCATCTGAAGCTATATCCCCAAGGTCATAACCAAATGATCCCGAAGTATCCAGCTCAGGTGTGGCAGACCTCCAAGTCGAATCACCGTAAACAGAACCACTGCGATACAAATCACCATACGAACCCTCATAACTACCAGTGGATCCGAGAAAGGATGAAGTAGGTGCTACATTTGTTACACTGTTTCTACCATATCCTCCTCCTCCCCCCAAACCGTAGCTGTTGTCACCATTTCCATAGTTCAAACTGGGATTGTTGTAACCAGTAGCAATACCACCACCTTGAGATGAAGTTGAAGACTGACCCCAATTTGCTCCACTATTTCCAAATGAAACACCAAAACCTCCTGTTCCAGAACCAATGAAAGCACCAGGGCTGGTAGGATTAACAGAAGTACTGAGGCCTCCATTTCCCCAGACATTCCTAGCACTTGGACTGAGAATGGAATCATTTCTCGCATTTCCAGCATTATATCCTATTGGAGTGGTGTACCTTCCTGAATTCCCATTGTAATATGGACTCAACATCCGGCCATAACCAGGATTACTTGCAAAGTTGGAGCCTCCCCCATAGCTTGGACTCATACCCGGCTCTAAGTTCATGCTCATTCCATAACCAGAACTCCCAAAAGGAGGAGAGGCACCTCGAGCATTGGCGAGAGGATTAAACCTTCCATCCATTCTCATGCCAAAACCTCCAATAGGACCTATATTGTATCCTTGGGCATAAGCATTAAGGAAGTTGTTGGCCCTGGTCAAATTATAATTAAATCCTAAAAGAGGGCTCCGACTAGGACCTGGGGATAGCTCTTTTGGAACAGCCCTCTTGACCTCCACCATTTTACCATTGAGTTCATGGAATGTTTTATGAAGAACTAGGTCCACTGCTTCCTCTGAATCATAGGTGATAAAGCCAAAACCTCTAGGCCGTTGGGTATTATGATCATACATAACCACTACATCTGTAATGTTACCATATTGCTCAAAGTACGTCTTAAAATCGCTCTCTGTGACCGTAGACGCCAGACCACCAACAAAAATCTTTTTGGTGCGTCCAGGACCAGGAGAACCATGAATGCTACTCGGAGTTCTGTTCAGAATGTGTTGATCGTCTCTAGGAACTGCTTTCTTTGCTTCAACCTGTAAATTGAGAACACAACCATTAGCATCCCGATGAAGCAATCACATTGTATTCCCACTTCAACAATAAGATGCCTTTCTGCCTTCTTTATTTCCTTTCAAAAGCCAAACTTGAGCTTTTGATGTTACCGAGAAAATGTAGGTTCATAACGCAATGGCATCCCTCATTTTGAAAAATGGACTTCGGTATTAAACTATTAACTGCAACTTTCATCACCTTGCAGTTTCAGATAACTCAATGCATGCAGTCCAACATTAAGACAAGAATACACTCGATTCAAAATGGTGATAGCAAATTCATGATCAAGGAAGTCCAAAGTAAGACGAGAATAAACTCGATTCAAAATGATCATAGCAAATTCATGATATGGGAACTCACAGTGCGGCCATCAATTATGTGCTTATCCATGATGACCCTCTCAGCAACAGCAGGATCAGTAAAGACCACGAAACCAAAGCCACGTGCACGGCCGGTAGTTCGATCTCTCATGATCACTGCCTCCACCACTTCTCCATACTTGCCAAAGTACTCCTTAAGACGTTCCTCGTCAGTATCCCATGAAATCCCACCGATGAACAGCTTACCGTGATCTGATTCCATCTTTCTCTACAATGACACGTCAAAAACAAATCGTCTTGTCAATCAACAACACCAATCCAAATCCAACAAAGCCCTCAACATCTGATCAGCAATTCATCAATTTGATACAACTTAATCCGATACTAACAATAGCACCATCCAATTACATATCATTGACTGGTAATACTACGCCTCCAAGGCGTAAAAATCGAGTCTTTACAAGATAGAAATCCTCGGAGTCAGATCGAATTGCCGATGGAAACATCCAAATGAGTTAGAAACCATACCAGATACGATAAATCAGACTGAATCTGATTGGTTCCCGACCAAGGAAACAAAATCCAATCTGGGATCCTCTGATCCTTCCACCATCAATCAGAAACCAATCCAGAGGACCTGATCACCAAACAAAAATCCAAAATTGAGCCTAAAGATCCAGACTTTAAATTATGCCCAGATGGAGTTCAACAGAGATCAACACAAAAAGGGAGCTTTAAAGGTGAAGCATTAACCATTGGCGGGAAGGACCCAGATGGGAAAATCGGTAGAAACTAAGATCTGAGGAATGGGTTTGTGGAGATTGAAACAGAAGACGCGGTGGAGCTCATGTTCTTTTTTTTTTTCCCTTGTTTCTTCTCTCTCTATTACAAGGGAAGGTCCCTTTTGCCTATGATCCTATCTATCTATATATCAATCTCTCTCTTATTATCTTTTCTTGGTTATTCCACTCCTCTTAATTAACTAAAAAGAAGTGGGAACTTGTAGAAGAATGGGAGAGAGAGAGAGAGAGAGAGAGAGGTTAGCCAAATACTTAGTGTTAAGAATATTTAGAAGAGCCTAAAACATTGAAGGGATTGAGAGATGATGATCCCTCCATCTTTCATTTAGAAGACTAAGTTCTTAATTCCATTTGCTTTTGCGATGGATTCGTGAATTATACTTCATCACATTGCATATTTACATGCTCTTTATTTTCCATTGCGTTACTGTTTTGAATTTTTTATGTTTATTTTGATAAGATATGTTTTTGAAATACTAGCTAATTTGGTCTCTTAATAATGTTATTTTAACTCCATTTGGGATGGATTTGTAAATGAAACTTGCATCACATGTTTTCACTTATGTTATTCGAAGTCAAACAATGTGAAATCATATTTACAGATATTTTATGACTTGTGTAGGTTACATTGATAAGATTTAAAATTAAAATTTAACTAATTAAATTTGAGTATATTATCATTTATCAAACCTCTCACTATCAGATTGTAATTAGAACTGCATCACATTACGATACATTGCGACCACCCTCATATTCCTTGCTTGTGCTTAATTCCAAATCTGGTAAAACTGTTGTCTTGTTCAAGGCCAAAAGATCAGAATTTTAGGAGCTCCTTGTGTGGGAATTTTTTTTATTTGGGGTCAGTGTTCATAAAAAATTTTGAAAATGGTACCCACCAACCAAAATTACGAATCTAGTGTCCAGCTCATTTCTCTTTTTCCGGATTCGGGTTTTTTTCCGGACCATCCGGGTTACCAAATTTATTTCCGTAATCTGGTTGACGGATTCAAAATCCGGTCCAACTGGATTACGGATTTTTGATCCGGTAACCATACCGCATTACGGAAATTAAGCCCGTTTTTGTTATCTTCTGGTCGGATTTCCAAAATCCAATCTAACAGTTTGGGGGTGTGGGTAGAGATTTTTATCCACCCAATTACGGGTTTTTAACCCGTTTTTTGGTCAACAAATTTTAATAAAAGGAGCAAGCAGAGGAGGAACGAGGCAGATTGAAAAAATCCAAATTCCACCAAAATTTAAGTTTTTCCTAAAGGGTTTGAAGGGCAAATTCGTGCACGGTTGAAGCTTCAAGTAGGTAAATTTATTGTTATTTAGTTTTTTGTGATAGATTTAGGGTTTAGTTTGTTTAATAATTTTGTGTTAGTGTAGTTAATTATCAATAATGTTGAATCTTGATATTAATTAAGAAAGGTTGTTGTTAGTTTTGCTTACTTGAACCATCGTTATTAAATTTGTGAATTAGGTAAGATTTGTATTGTTAATTATATTGATAATATTGAATTAGGTAAGATTTGTGTTATTAATTATATTGATAATGTTGAAGTTTCTCGGTTGAAAATTGATTAAGAAAGTTGGTTGTTAATTTTTGATTTGTTGAACCGTCATTATTAATTATCAAAAATGTTGAACAAAATTACTATTTATGGTTGTTTGATAATTAGTCAAAATGATGATGTTGAATTATTTAAGGGTAGATTTTTAATTCGACTTCTTTGTTCATATTTATAAATTTTTGTCTGTAGATATATCTAAAATGTCTGGGCGAGTTGTTCGAATTAGAGTATTGTACGATAGAGAAGTTAAGGAAAATAGGCTTACTGGTTTTGAGTGCGAAGGAGGATGTGTAGCGAGGTTGAAGTTTCACAAAAATATGTTGACGTACGATCGGTTACGGCAAAAAGTGAATGACAAGATTTCTTTTGATGAGAATGAAGAACTAGATGAATTGCTATTTAGATGTCCTACATCTTCAGGAAAGTTTCGGCCAATGCTTATTGAGCATGACGGACATGTTGCCAAAATGGTTCAGACCATAGTCAATTTATATGGGGTAGACGCGAGTGAAATAGCAATGGACATATTTGTGGAGAAGAGAACACATGAGGAATATGACCCAATTCCCGTCCAAGAATATGACCCAAGTACTCCATATGTAACCAATAACTTGGACTCAGAATATGACAAAGAAGAAGAGGAGGAAGAAGAAGAACCAGACGAGGAAGAAGAGGATGACGAGAAAAATGAAGAAGAGGGAGGAGGATTTTAGCTGGACCAGATCGAAGAATCTCCCTGGTATGTATAGCTTCTGGTTCCTGTGCGTGATGCAAACACAGACCTGATAATATATGCTGATCAATGGGGTTATAAAGAGTATGCTAGCAGTTGTTGTGGGCTTTTGAAGGAAGGCAGCATGTAAAAAACAAAAAAATGAAGCTATGCAGGATATAAAAGCTTACGCTATGGTAGAAGGCCGAGAGTACATGGTTAAGGAATCTAGGTCGCATACTTATGCCGTGGAATGTAAGAAAAAAGTCAAGGATCAGTGCCAGTGGAAGATACGTGTATCTAAGGATGGAAGAGATGAACTTTTTAGTCATTGAAAAATTGTGAAACACAACCACCCCCATACATGTTGTTGAATTGGGGATAACCCAGATCATCGACAACTATCATCAGAGTACATAACAAAGATGATTACAACGAGAGTAGTAGACAAACCAAATATTTTTATCAAGTCCTTGAGGCATGAGTTGCATGGTCAATTGAGTTATATGCCTACGTATTCTAAGACTTGGAGGGCAAGAGATAAGGCGTTCAAGCTATTATGGGAAGGTTGGGAAGAATCTTACACTATGCTACTGTAATGGTTTGTAGCATGTCAAGAAAGTAACCCTGGAATTATGGTTCAATGGGATTTTTACCATGGACAACCCGGTATAGACCATTACACTGAACCATTTCCACCCGAAGTAAAGATGTTTTGTCAATTTTTTGGGCTTTGAAGCCTTGTATTAAAGCTTTTAAGCATTGCATTCCTGTTATAGAGATTGATGGCACATTCTTGACTGGATAGTGCCAATATGCCTTGTTGATCGCTACTGCTATTGATGGTAATACTGCCATAGTTCTGATAGCGTTTGCTATCATTGAAGGAGAGAACATGGATAGTTGGCCATGGTTTATGGAACAAGTAAGGTTACACATCGCCAAAGATCGACGAGGAATATTTGTAGTCTCTGATTGACACCAGGGTATAGTAAAAACAATGACAGATACACATGGATGGGGATCAAGTATGGATGTTGTTCATCAATATTGTTTGAGACACATTGCTAGCAATCTCAACCAGAGGTTTAACAACCCTGTAATGAAAAATGTGATGAAGATAGCAGGTATTAACAATTTTTCTCGAAAAGACCTTTTATGGTTAAAGTTAGTTGATTATCCATTGATAGACCTCTTATATATTGTAATATGTGTAGGAATGCAAGCCCAACCGAAGAAGTTACATGAGTATTTAGGTCAAGTTTACCAGGTTGATCAAGAGGTGTATCAGTAGATGATTGAGCATAAACTAGTTAAATAGAGTTTAGCTCTTGATAGCGGACATCGATGGGGTCATATGATGACAAATATCGATGAGTGTGTCAACAAAATGTTCAAAAGAGTACGGTAGCTTCCGATGATTGTAGTGGTTTCTAAGATTTATGCACAACTCACTGAGTATTTCCAGAAGCAAGCGACACAATGTTTTGAAGAGTGTGTTCCCAGCGAGATAATATTGTCAGCTAAGCTCCGTGCCAGGTTGGAAAAATGGGAGAAGAAAGCTGAAAAGCATTTCGTCATGATATCTAATCGTCAAACATATGATTTTACTGTAACCACTGGACCATTATGCCGCACGGGAAAAGATGGGAAAGTACATTGGGTGCATTTGAATAGATGCACATGTTAATGTGGCAAATTCCAAGCATTTCATTATCCATGTTCATATACAATGGCTTATTGTATCAAGATGGGCATCAACGACTCTAGAATTTACGTCGATTGTTACTACCGCCTAGAGAACACACAGCTGTGCTATTAGCATCTATTTGTCCCTCTGGGAAATCCTGCATATTAGGTACTACCAGAAGATTAGACAGTTATAAAGCTTATTCCCAATGAACGAACTATCTGGGTAGAGGTTGACCGAAGCACCAAATACAGAATGAGATGGATGTAGCTTCTTTGTGCATCAAATGTACTATATATGGTAGTAGGGATCATGTAAAAGCTAATCGTATAGATATTGTTGCAGTTGCACAATTTAGAGCGGCCAAAGTAGCAAGAGCAGCTTCAAGGGCCATAGCAAAAGCCGCAGCTACGGCTAGAGTAGCAGGCAGACCTAGTACTAGTACATGACGTGGCTAGTGCACTTTCTTGTATGTTTGTTATGTAGCATTGTGTTTGTATGGTCGCTAGTTCTGTACCCTTGATCTTTGTTTACTTTGTTTCGGTCAGTGAGTGTTCTTGTACGTCTGTAATTTGTGTGAACTCCAATTTGTATGATTTTAAGTCGAGTATGTCTGTAATATTTATTGGTTTGATTTGTGTGAACTCTGATTTATAATAATTCTAAGTCCGATTTGTATGATTTTTATTTTGGAATTGATTAGTTTATCTGATGGGATCATAGAAGGATTAGTAACACATATTGGAAGAAAATCTTTGTTGACTTTTGCGCGATCTTTTGATGTTGCCTATTTTTTTTATATTGTTCAGACATAAGCAGGCATGGGAAGGGTCACGTAGGATCTAATGGTGAGGGTCCTAACGAATATGAGTACTATTCACCACCGTCTATCATGTACTTACCAAGCAAAGACATGCAGGAATTATATGACTCAAAGTTTGGTAGTATATTTAGACATCTTACAAGGCCACCCCCAATTATGTTGACCCAGTAGAAAAGGCCAAGGCTGAGAAAGCAAAGGCTAGGGCTGAGAAAGAGGCAAAACCAAAGAAGAATGCGCTCAAAGAATTATTTGGCGAGCTTAATGCGTGGACGCGTACCAAAACCTATCTTCTTAATGAAGGTATTGTTTCATAGCTAATTCACGATAAGTAATATACAAATTAATATGCACATGTTTTTGTATACAGGTTTGACTAAGAAGACAGGATTATTTCTCAGGACTTCAATTGACAAATTCAAGCGCACCCAATATGATTGTATCATCAAAGATGTAATGTCAATAATATATATTGTAGTTAAATTTTTTGTTACACGCCTTGCTAACAAATTATTTTATAATTTTATCAGATGATAGTTGTGCTTGTTCTGAGTATGCGGCACTACTTTGCAGATTTTCCAGAGGCTAAGGTATATACTATGACTTTTATTGCTAAAAATAGACTTCAACACCCGGACAAAATTGTACTCTTATTGTGCTTGTTGTACGGGATGAGTCGGAGGAGTGTCAGAGTATGTGAAGGACGTTTGACAGTCATTACACTACAACTTTTAAGGTATATACTATGACCTTTATTGCTGAAAATAAACTTGAATGCTAAATTGTTAAATAATGTTGTGGTTATTATATAGGATGATTCGGGTGAGTGTCATGGTTATATAGATGACAAAACTGGGACTATACATCTATGATGTGTTCTCCTCCTTCTGAATGTAAGTACATAAATATATTGTGCACTTTAAATAGCCGTCCCAGATGCCTAAACTATACTGATAAATCTAAAAGTTTAGATGAAGGTCACGTACCGCTGTGGTCAATTCAATGACCTTAACATTAGCATAGACAATATTTTCAAGGTCTTTCCGATAAAAGAAGAAGAAAGCTCGGGATCAACTAAGTACAATTGATAGTCGGTTGTGCTAATAGTCTTGTATTTATATTGTGTTAATTTTGTAGTCTGACAATCGTGTGTAGGATTCGTAATAAGCAGGATTTGTAAGCAGGATTAATAAGCAGGATTCGTAAGTAGGATAGTCATCTTAATAAGTATTGTAATAAGCAGGATTCATAACATTACAAACACTAGGCAAATATTACAATCTGTCATTACTACTTTTTCTTTGGAGTCTTATCCTTCTTTGGAGCCCTCTTCCTCTCGTACTGAACTACCACCTTGTCTTTTCCTGGTGTGCATAGTCGACATCCTATCCTGCAGTCAATTCCTATCTCTTTCGCTGGACGCGCTGGCTGGATGCTAATCGCTCTTACTTCTTCTTGTTTCTTGTAAGTAGGACCTTCTTCAGTGCCTGTTCTACTTTCATCAAACTCTGAACTGCTACGCATATTCGTCTCCAGTGCACTGACAGGTTGTCTGCTTTAAAGATAGATGAATGAATAACCAAATATTAAAAATTACCATTACATGTACTTTTAATTACAAAGTTTACGTGAGCGATCCTGATGCATTAATAGGCATGTGTGGCTAAGGACGAAAAAGATGGGACTGCAATGGCACGAAGCCTATGTTACTAGGCGGCTGCTGTTGGAAGGGAGAGGTTGCAAAGTCTGTATGTCCAAATAAAGTCTGCTGTGGCAGTCTTGGACTACTAAATATAGGGTACTCGGAGTTGAAAAAAGTTTGCGAACCTATCTGCTCTCCGAAAAGTCCTCTACTAAAACCACCATTAAGAAAATAATATAGTATAGAAACATTATAATGTTTATTGAACGTATTCATAGAGATCGTTAATGACAAAGAGACATACCTTTGCAAAGGGTATAACAAGGTTTGTTGTGGTATGAATGAGCTAGAGATGCCAATATCAAAAACAGAGCATTGCCTTAAAGTTGGAGACTGTGGACGTATCGGCATAAAGCTAGGAGGGCTGAGGTGTGGTTCCTGCATTGGCATTTGGGTCTGTGATACTTGTCCCTAGTAGTCTGACCACTGCATAGGCTAAACAGTGATGAGGGGCTCAGGTGTACCTACTGGCATCTTCTTCCTCTTACTGAACATATTCTGTTTTTGACGTGCAATCGACATTCTCTTGGACTTTGGTACATTGTAGACCATGGCCTGATATTGTGGTGGCGACTGTTGATACTGCGACATTTTTGTATAGCATCGCTCCTCTCTGACAAACTAAAGGGCTGCCTTGAATAAGGTCCGAATATGTGGATCATCCTGTGATGCGTAGCGTATATGCTCAACAACATCTGCCTGAAAAAAGATAAACTTATTACAAGTTATAATATATGCGTAACAAAGAAATTCATATATTGAATAACAAACAAATATGTACTTACATTCCGGAGAGCTGTGGCTCCTACATGACTAATGAAGTGTCGTGAGTGCAATATGTACCAGTCCATATATTTGTCGTGGTAATGGACGTTGCCATGCTCTATCTGCATACCTGGGGCAAAGACATAGTTATATCAAAGGTCCTTCCACAGATTCACGTGGTATGCAAAGACTTCATCCCACTTCGTGATAGTCTAACCACGATCGCCTAAGTAGGTACTATATGTCCCATCATCCGGCTCTGGTGGCTGCAGAATACTCTGGATATAGCTAAACTGTCTAAACACTTGATCAAGGTAATGCCATTCCACACTCCAGAATGCTATCAGAGGCACATGTGCCAACCACAATCGCCGATCTCAATGAACCAAAGCAGGTAGGACCCTATAATGGCATCGGAGTACGGAAGCCAAATGACCTACAAGTAAATGTACGTATCATGTGATTATGCATATATTTGTACAAAACAAAAAAATTATAGATATTTTTTTAACTATACTTACATCTTCATCCTTGAGCTCATCCAACTCGTGTCGACATAGCTTCACGATCGTACATTTTCTTGACTCGCGATGATTTATCTTTCCAGCCTACCTAAAAAAATATATGTCATCTATGTTAATTAAACAAAGATAAATAGCAATGCAAAGCACTAGCGACTTTATTGTTACTTGATGCCCAATGCTTGACCATATTCTGGGACAATAGGATTTTTGATGACTGGTCGTAGTGGGATGATCTGCTCAGCAGCCTACATGCAAACAAGGGCGAGATCTCCAGTGATAGAAAAATAATTCTGATCAGTCGCCCGACACACCTGGTTATACAGATGGGCAAGACAAGCACTACTCCAGCTATACCTCCCAATAGAGTCGCAATCCACTAACATCGGTAACCAACATACATGGACTCTGGACTCGGTCATCTCCGCAAATAAGACGTAGCCAATCAGGCACATTATGCTTACCTGAACATACTGCTGTGCAGTATGGTCATCAGCATCCTCGTCCAAGTTGGCAGGATTGTAGAACTCCTCAAACCAGCACAATGCTATGCCGTTACCAACCACATAGCCTGGTGTATCCTTCGGATTCCTACTAAAGCACTAGATACATAACTCCTCCCACTCTGTAGGTGTCTACTGTCCAGTCAGTGGGAGACCATCAATGGGAAGTCCGTACAATACAGCTACTTCCTGAAGCATAATTGTCATCTCCCCCACCGGCATATGAAAGGTATGCATTTCTGGCTGCTAACGCTCTACCAATGCTGTAATCAGAGCTGGGTTCAATCACAACGTGACCGATGCGCCAAACATCCAAAAAACTAGCATCCTGCATATAACCCAAGAATGCCATGTGCTCCACCAACTTCTGCTTCCATCGGCACCAATAAATCTTGAATATAGCATTCACATCAAACTCATTCTTGCTACCAGATATCTCTGCATTCCAGATTGCTTGTGACCAATGGACTTCTTGCCGCTTAAGTAAACTCATATCAGAAGGACCTCCATCGCCAAATATATCTCTATAGTGCTGTGGCGACATGTCTACACATGTATTCGTTCAACAAAATGTTCAAATAAACATCAACAAAATTCACCAAAATTCAACATAATACCACTTAATCAACATAATCAACATTTTAGACAAAATTCACCAAATTTCAACCAAATTACCACTTAATCAACATAATCAACATTTTAGACAAATTTCACCAAAATACCAAATAATCAACATTTTAGACAAAAATCCCCAAAATTCAACCAAATCACCACTTAATCAAC